>PVJI01006771.1:0-83555 GCA_004026765.1 Micronycteris hirsuta | reverse complement strand
TACTTTTTTAGACTTGCTTGTAACCTGACTCCCGAAGTGCTACGTAAGCCATACATCTCTGAAGAGTATATATGCCAGCTCATGTCTCTGTTCAGGGCCCTAGATTTGGAGATTTCTCCCTAGGGTCCGCATGCGTAATAAAGGGTCTGTGACTTATACCTCTCATCAGGAGTTTGGTCGCTTCATTTTCCCGTAACATGCTAATGGAACACAAGTGAAGTGATAGACAAAACATTAAAAATACACTAAGAAGGAGAGAACAAGAGAAACCAGTCAAACAATGCAATTTAACAAATCAAGCAAAGAAGACTAAACAGAAAGAAGAGAAATACAAAACTACTAATAAAATAAAAGATGTAAGAATAATAAAAATAATAATACAAATAAATACACAATAACTTGCAAGTTCTCTGGAGTAGTTAAGTAAAATTTGTCTCACTGTCTTGGCTGTTGGGATGACCCCTCTTTGGGTCCAACTCTGGTCCTTTCAGAGCTCCAGGTTTTATTGTCTCATTGTGGGAATTTAAAAAAAAAAACTAAGAAAAGAAAAAAAAGAAAGGAAGAAAGAAGGAATGAAAAAAGGAAAGAAGGAAAGGAAAGAAGAAGGAATTAAAAGAAAAAAAAAAAAAAGGCTCCTGCTGGCTTCAAACCAGCCAAGCCAGTTCTGCTGGTCTTCCTGGCTGCAGCCTGCTGAGGGGGAATTGGTTTCCCTTTTCTCCTTTCCTGAGCTGCACTTTAACCATTGTCCAGCCTCCAGCCCAGTTCCTCAGTTTGCTGCCAGGCCCTCAGTGCCTTTCTGCATCCAGCCTACACCTTCAGTTCACGAGTTGTACTGTCCATGAGGTGTACCAATTAGGAGCAATTCACACACCACCTTCTTGCTCTTTGCTGGCCTAGATACTAGGGACTTTTAGAGTCCCTTCAGGGTAGTTCAGCTCCCCCACTGAGTTAAGTGTTTATGGGGATGGCTGACTCCCTGAGCCCTGCAGCTCTCCTCTCGGGGGCTTCTCTGCCTTCCTCTTAGAAGCCAGTTGGCCCTGCAGGGCTGGGGCGCCACCATGGCTGCCTCTTCGGATGCAGGCGTGCACGTCCTCTGCTGCTGCCCCTGGGGCACAAGGTGATGTGAGGTGCCTCTGGGAAGTGGGGTCAGGCACATTCTGTCCTGGGGCTGCGGGTGTGATCACTTTGCCTACAATGCTGGGGCAGGAAGGACAGCCACCAGGCCCGCAGGTTCTGGTGTGCACTATCCCTGGGGCTTCATGTGTGAGTGCAGGGCCTCTGTTACCCCAGCAGGAGTGCAGCTGCGAAGCCAGCTTGGGGTAGGGGTGCAGGAGGCGGGGGTGGCTGCTGCGGGAGAATTGCCCAAACAGCCACTGAGTGCCTCCTTTTTCTCTTTGAAACATTCCTCCTATTCAAGCACCTGGCCTCTCACACAGCCCAACTCTCCAACCAGACCAGGCACTATCTGGGTCAGGACCTGTCACTTCCCCACTCTTCCCAGCAGGTGTCCACAGTCTCAGTGGGTGCCCAGATTGGAGATTTGAAGATTGGAGATTTGGTCTCCAATCTTCATATATGCTGGGATACTGTTGATTGCTCTGTTCCTCAGAATATTGGCTAGGCGTTTCATCCATGCACAGGGAGAAGCAAACTCTGCTCCCACCTATCTCACCACCATCTTCCCACAGTCTGGATTTGTCAGGTGTGGGTTTCTTCTATATGGCCTTTATCATGTTGAGGTATGCTCCCTCTACTCCCACTTTGCTGAGTGTTTTTATCATAAATGGGTGCTGTAGTTTATCAAATGCTCCAAGCATCCATTGATATGATCATGTGATTCTTGTCTTTCCTTTTGTTTATGTGATGTATTACATTTATTGATTTGTGAATATTGTACCATCTTTGCATACCTGAGGTCAACCCCACTTTCTCATTGCGTATGATCTTTTTAATGTATTGCTGGATGCAGTTTGCCAAAATTTTGCTGAGGATTTTAGCATCTACATTCATCAGTGATATTGGCCTGAAGTTTTCTTTCTTTGTTGTGTCTTTATCTGGTTTTGGAATTAGGATGACACAGACTTTGTAAAAAGATTTGGGAGTCATCCCCCTTCTTGGGTTTTTTGGAATAGTCTGAGAAGGATAGGGGTTAGCTCCTCCTTAAATGTTTTGTAAAATTCTCCTGTGAAACCATCAGGTCCAGGACTTTGTGTGCCAGGAGTTTTTTGATTACTGCTTTGATTTCACTAGCTCTTAGTGTGCTTTTTTCTTCTTCATTCAGTTTTGGGAGATTATATTTTTCTAGAAATTTGTCCATTTCACCCAGATTTTTAAATGTCTTGGCATATAATTGTTTATAGTGATTTCTTACAATCCTTTGTATTTCTGCAGTATCAGTTGTAATCTCTCCTGTTTCATACTGATTTTATTTATTTGGGTCTTCTCTCTTTATTTCTTAATGAGTTGCTTAAAGTCTTGTCAGTTTTGTTTGCTCTCGAAGAAACAGTTCCTGGATATATTGATCCACTGATTAGTTGTTTTATTCTGTCATTTAATTCTGCTCTGATCTTGGTTATTTCATTCCTTCTAGTTGCTCTGGGCTTTGTTTGTTGTTGTTTCTCCAGTTTTGCAGATGTAGCATTAGGCTGTTTATTTGAAATGTTTCTATCATTTTTAAGTAGGTCTGTATTGCTATGAACTTTCCTCTCAGGACTGCCTTTGCTGTGTTCCATAAGTTTTGGACTGTTGTGTGTTCATTTTCATTTGTTTACAGAAACTTTTTTTTTTCTTCCTTGATCTCATTCTTAACCCATTCATTGTTTAATAGCATGCTATTCAATCTCCATGAGTTTGAGTGTTTTTGAGTTTTTCCCTTGGGGTTGGTTTCTAGTTTCAGTCCCTTGTGGTCTGAGAAAATGCTTGATATGAGTTCAATTTTCTTGAGTTTGTTAAGGCTTGTTTTGTGTCCTATTATGTGGTCTATCATTGAAAATGATCTGTGTGCATTTGAAAGGAATGCATATTTTTCTTTGGGATGAAAGGCTTTATATATATATCTGTTAAGGACATTTCTTCTAGGGCATTGCTCAATGCCACAATATCCTTGCTGATATTTTGTTAGGAAGATCTATCCATTTTTGACAGTGGGGTGTTAAAATCCCCTAATATAAGTGTGTTGCTGTCAATATCTTTCTTGAAGTCCTCCAAGATTTTGATTATATATTTGCATGCTCCTATGTTGGGTGCTTATATGTTTAGAATGTTTATAGCTTGATGAAATCTTCCCTGGAGTATTATGAAGTGTCCTTATGGATCTCTTTTTCTGGCCTTTGTTTTGAAGTCATTTTGTCTGATATAAGTATTGCTACACCAGCTTTTTTTTCCCTGACCATTTGCTTGGTAAATTTTTTTCCCATCCTTTCACTTTGGTCTGTATAGGTCTTTTTTTCTGAGGTGGATCTCTTGTAGGCAGCATATCTGGAGGTCATGTTTTCTTATCCATTCACCTACTGTATTTCTTTTGATTGAAGCATTTAATCCATTAACATTTAAGGTTATTATTGATAGCTACTTATTCATTTTTCCCACTTTGTACCTGTGTTCCTCTCTGTCTCACTCTTTTCCTTCCTCCCCTTAGAGCAGTCTCTTTAGCATGTCTTGCAGTGCTGATTTGGAGGAGGTGTGTTCTTTCAGCTTTCTTTGTCTGGGAAACTCCTTATTTTGCCTTCCATTTTAATTGAGAGCCTCGCTGTGTGGAGTAGCCTTGGTTGCAGGCTTTTTCTTTTCATGACTTGGAATATTTACTGGCATGGTCTCCTGGATTGGAGTGTTTCTGTTGAGAAATCAGCTGCTAGCCTTATCCCAACCCTTTTGTGTATTACTTCTTGTGTCTCCCTTGTTGCTTTTTAAGATTCTCATTTTGTCTTTAAAGCTAGGCATTTTAATTATGATGTATCTTGGAGTAGGCCTCTTTGGGCTCATCTTGATTGGGACCCTCTGTGCTTCCTGAACTTGAATGATTTTCTCCTCTCCAGGTTTGAAAATTTTTGTGTCATTTTTTCAAACAGGTTTTCTATCCTTTGCTCCTCTTCTTCTCCTTCTGGTATTCCTGTGATTGGAATGCTATTGCATTTCATGTTGTCTTGCAGATACCTTAAAGTATCTTCATATTTTTTGAGTCATTTTCATGCAGCTCCTCCACCTTAGTATTTCTTTTACTTTGTCTTGCAGCTCACTAATTCTGTCCTCTGCTTCATCCAGCCTGCTTGTAATTCCTTCTAGTGTGCTTTTTATTTCAGAAATTGTATTCATTTCTTCCTGGTTCTTATTTATACTTTCTATTTCCTTTTTCATACTGTTGTAGTTCTCACTTAGTTCTTTGTAGTTGTCTGTGAGTTCCTTGAGCATCCTTATAACCATCCTTTTGAATTCTCTATTTGATAGTTTGCTTGCCTCCATTTCATTTAAGTCTTTTAGTGGAGAGTCTTCCATTCATTTGATTGCAGGTTCTTTCTTTGTCACCTCATTTTAGGTGACTTTGTTTGTTTCTATGATTCCTGATGCTCTGCTTTGCTAGCTGTCTTTGAAGGGTGAACTTATTTGGCAGGAGTTCTGTGGGAGCCAGTGGTGTGGTCTCTTTGATTTCCTTGTCTGGATGCTTTAGGGTTTGCCCTTTTTTTTCCATTTGAATGGGCTTTATTGTTATACATGGGTTTTCCCTGTTGGTGGCTCCTTTGCTTTTGGGATCTCTTCTTTGGGTTTACTGGTACTCACAACTCCCACCTTATCTTTTATGCGATCTGGGACAAGGCAAAGGAGGAGTGGACTCTGACAGCAGTTGAGTATTCTATGGGATTTAAAGTACCAACAAGTGTAGAACAGATAGGAAATCCTTTGGAGAAGTACAGCAATAACCATGATAGTTGATCCAAGTAGCCACTTTTTTAAAAAGGAGAAACAGAGACAAGACTCTTGTTACAGAGGAAGAAGAATGTAAGCTGACTCCAGAAAGTGGATCGTTTATGCTAGGTTACATAGCATGATATAGTAAGAGTAAGAGATACAAACTTCATGTAGTGTGTGAGAGAATGAAGTTAACCCCAAGAGTAATAATGCTTTGGGAGATTCTGCTGACTATAAAACCACCAAGTGGGTTCTGCTGGTCTTCCTGTTATTGCAAGAAGAAGGGAGCTGGGCTCTGGGTTTTTTTGTTCCCCCCCTCCCTGTGGTTCTGCATTGGGATCTCCATCTGGGCTCCAACATTCACAGGTATCCACCCTCTAGCCCATGCCCTTCAAGTGCTGTGCGATCCCCACTGGCCATATGCATCACACTGGCACCTTTAATCCACCTTGATGTGCCACCCTTTGATTAGTCTCTGAGGTGTACTGAGTGGGAGCAACTCACACCCCTTCTTCCTCTTTGCTGGTCTGAGTGCTGCACACTCGCAAAGTTCCTTCAGGGCAGTTTAGTTCCTCTATTAATTTAAGTCTTTCTAGGGACTGTTAACCTTCTGAGCCCCTGTTGTCCCACTTTGATCAGTCTGTGAGGTGCTCTGATTTGGAACAAATCACTCCCCTCCTCCTCCCTCTTGGCTGTCCCAGCCACAGCATGAGAGTTCCTTAAACAGCAGCTGAGAGCCATTTTTTGAGTAAATTCCTCTTGTTTGCAGCTGCCATTCTTAACCCGTGTCTGGTTTTTCCTACAGCCCAACAATCTGACCAGTCTGGAGACTATGTGGGTCAGGGTCCCTCTGGGTACAACCCTTCTCCCATCTCCAGGTGTCACTCAGCTTCTCAATTTCCCTGGTATTGTCACAGTCAGTTACCACTATCCCAGCAGGGGTAAAACCACCTCTGTGTATCTCCCATGACATCTTTATTCTCCACTGTGACTTCAAGTACCCAGGTCTCTCCTGGTGTGGACTGCCTTACCTGCTCTGGGAGAGAAGGGAGCTGCGAAGTTACAATTGCCAATCCAGCTCTCCTCTAAAGCTCCTGCAGAAGCTGCTGACCCTGTCACTAGGTGCCAAACTGGGACCACAGCAGCTTTGGTCTCCACGCAGGGTCCAGGGATCTTACTGTCCTTACTCAATTCCTTACTGTCTGTATTTCACTGTCTTCTGCAATTTTTGGCTTCCAAATTTCATATAAACTAGGATTCCATTGACTGTTAACTCTATTCTTTAGTTGATTGGCTAGGTGTTCCAGTTGGGTACACGAGCAAGTGGGTGCAGCTCCCACCTACCCTGCCGCCATCTTTGGGACCACTATATTGTTGATAATTTCCTTTGCTGTGCAAAACCTTTTTAGTTCAATGTAGTCTTAGTTGCTTATTTTTTCTTTTGCTTCCTTTGCCTGAGGAGATATATCACAAAAAATATTGCTATGAAAATGTTTGAGATTTTAATGCCTATGTTTTCTTCTAGGATTTTCATGATTTTGAGTCTGATGTTTGCCTTTCATCATTTTGAATTTATTCTTGTGTGGTGCGTGAGTAGGTGGTCCAAAGAAATGATACACCATAATCAAGTGGGATTTATTTTGGGATGCATGGTTGGTGCCACATTCACATCAATAAATGTCATACATCACATAAACTGAATGAAGAATAAAAACTTCATAATCATATCAATAGATGCAGAAGAAGATTTGATTAAATCTAGCACCCATTTATGACAAAAACTATCAGGAAAGTGAGAATACAGGGAGCTTACATAAACATAGTAAAGACATATATGACAAACCCACTGACAGTATCATACTCAATTGGCAAAAACTACAAGAGTTCCTGTTAAAATCAGGAACAAGACAGGGATGTATGCTTCCAACTCCCTCATTCAACATAGTGAATTGGAAAGGAGAAATTTATGTCATTATTTGCAGAAGACATCATACTGTACACAGAGAACTCCAAAGATACCACCAAGAAACTACTAGAACTGATAAATGAAGTCAGCAAAGTAGCACAATACAAAATGAATATCCAGAAATCAATTGCATTTTTATGTTCCAATAATGAAATGCTAGAAAGGGAAATTAAGAAAGCAATTGCTTCAAAACTTTCTAGAAACATATAATCCTACAAAACTCAGTCAAGAAGAAGCAGAAAGGGCCTGAATAGAGCAATAACAACTAGCACAATTGAAGCAATAATCAAAAAACTACCAATACACAAAAACCCTGGATGGGAGAGATTCACAGAATTTTACCAAATATTCAGGGAAGAGCTAACTCCTATCCTTCTCAAACTGTTCCCAAAAATGCAAGAAGAGGGAAGATTGCACAATTCTTTTTATGAGGCCAGCATTATCCTCATTCCAAAACCAGGTAAAGACACAAAAGAAAAGAAACTACAGACCAATATCTCTGATGAACACAGATACTAAAATCCTCAACAAAAGATTGGCAATCTGGATTCAGCAATACATTAAAGAAGATCATATGCCAAAATCAAGTGGGATTCATCCCCGGGATGCAAGAAAGGAACAATATATATGTACTACATCACATAAACAAAATGATAGACAAAAACCACATGATTATATCAACAGATGCTGAAAAAGCATTTGATAAAGAACAGCACCGATTTATGATCAAAATACTCAGCAAAGTGGGAGTACAGGGAGCATTCCTCAACATAATAAAGGTCATATACAAGAAACCTACAGCCAACGTCATATGCTATGGGGGAAAACTAAAATCTTTTGCCCTAAGATCAGGGCAAGGCAAGGGTGTCTGCTTTCATCACTTCTATTCAACATAGTATTGGGAGTTCTAGCCACAGTGATCAGAGGAGAAAAAGAAATAAAAGGCATCCAAATTGGGAAAGGAGGAAGTAAAACTGTTGATATTTGCAGAAGGCATGACAGTGTACCTAAAACTCTATGGACTCCCCCCCCCCCCAAAAAAAAACCCCTACTCAACCAAATAATTGAATTTGGCAAAACAGTGGGAAACAAAGTCAATGTTCAGAAATTGAAGGCATTTTTGTATACTACATTGAGATATCAGAAGCAGAAGTTAGAAAAAATATCCTATTTACTATAGCAGCAAGAAAAACGAAATACTTAGGCATAAACTTAACTAAGGACATAAAAGACCTGTACTCAGAAACTATATAACACTGAAGAAAGAAATTAAGGAACACACAAACAAATGGAAATATACACCATATTCATGGATTGAAAGAATTAACATTTTTAGAATGTCAAGACTACCCAAAGCAATTTATAGATTCAACACAATCTATAAAATAACAATGATACATTTCACAGATCTAGAACAAATATTTCAAAATTTATATGGAACCATAAATGACTTTGAATAGCCTCATCAATTTTGATAAAGAAGAACAAAGGAGGGGGGATTACAATACCTGACATCAAACTATATTATAAGGCTATGATAATCAAAACAGTCTGGTACTAGCATAGGAACAGATACATGGATCAATGGAACCAATATAGAGAGCCTAGAGCTAAAATCCATACGTCTATGTTCAATTAACATTAGACAAAGGTGGCAGGAATATAAAATGGAGTAAAAATAGCCTCTTCAAAACATGGCATTGGGAGATCTGGACAGCTACATGAAAAAAAGGAAACTAGACCAACAATTGACACCATGTACTAAAATAAACTCAAGATGGATAAAAGACTTAAATATAAGTTGTGACACCATTAAGGTCCTATGGGAGACATAGGCAGGATAATCTCAGGTATTCCATGCAGTAATATATTCACTGATCTGTCCTCTAGTGGAAGGGACATAAAGGAAAGAATAACCAGATGGAACTTCATCAAAATAAAAAGCTTCTGCTCAGCTAAAGAAAACATCAGAAAAATGAAAAGGGAACCAACTGTATGGGAAAATATGTTTGCAAATGATATCTCGGACAAGGTTCTGACTCCAAAATATATAAAGAACTCACATGATTCCACTCCAGGAAGAAAAACAACCCAATTAAAAAACGGGCAAAGTACCTGAACAGACACTTCTTCAAGGAGAACATACATAGGGCCCAGAGTCATAAGAAAGGATACTCAGCATCACTAGCCATCAGAGAGATGCAAGTTAAAACCACAATGAGGTACCACTTCACAGTGGTCAGAATGGCTATAATGAAGAAGTCAACAAACAACAAGTGCTGGCAAGGTGGTGGAGAAAAAGGAACCCTAGTGCACTGTGGTGGAAATACAGACTGGTGCAGCCACTGTGGAAAACAGTTTGGAATTTCCTCAGAAAAGTAAAATTAGAACTGCCTTTCAACATGGCGATTCTGTTGTTGGGACTATGCCCTAAGAATCTTGTAAAACCAATCCGAAAGACCATATGCACCCAAATGATCATAGCACACACTTTACAACAGCCAAGTGCTGGAAGCACATAAGTGCCCATCAGTAAGTGAGTGGATAAATAAAATTGTGGTACATTTACACAACAGAATACTATGCAGCAGAAAGAAAGAAGGAGCTCCTACCCTTCATGACAGCATGGATGGAACTGGAGAGCATTGTGCGAAGTGAAATAAGCCAGGTGGTGAAAGACAAATACCGTATGATCTCACCTATAAGTGGAACCTATTTAACAAAACAAACAAGAAAACAAAATATAATAAGAGACGTTGAAATTGAGAACAAACTGACAGTAATGAGAGGGGAGGTGGGAGGGGATATTGCAGGGATTAAGGGGAAGTGTTGTGAAAGAACATTTATAAAGGACACATGGACAAAGCCAAAAAGGAGTAGGGTCGAGGATGAGAGGTGGGGATGGTTGGAGTTGGGGGGAATCGTGAGGGAAAAATGGAGACAATTGTAATTGAACAACAATAGAAAAACAATTTAACAAACAAGTGCTGGCGAGGTTGTGGAGAAAAGGGAACCCCAGTACACTGTTGGGAGGAATGCAGACTAGTGAAGCCACTGTGAAAACAGTATGGAATCTCCTCAAAAATCTAAAAATGGAACTACCTTTAGATGGAGTGATTCCATTGCTGGGATTATACCCTAGGAGCTCTGAATCACCAATTCAAAAGAACCTATGCAACCAAGTGTTCATGTCAGCTTTACTTACAATAGCCAAGTGCTAGAAACAGCCTAAGTACCCATCAGTAGATGAGTGGATCAAAAAACTGTGGTACATTTACACAATGGAATACTATGCAGCAGAAAGAAAGAAGGAGCTCCTACCCTTCACGACAGCATGGATGGAACTGGAGAGCATTATGCTAAGTGAAGTAAGCCAGGCAGTGAAAAATATATACAATATGATCTCACCTATAAGTTGAATCTCATGAACAAAACAAACAAGCAGGCAAAATATGACCAGAGACATGGAAATAAAGAGCAAACTGACAATGAGAGGGGGTGTAGGGGGATTATTGGGAACAGAGGGATGGACCAAGTCAAGAAACATGTATAAAGACACAATGGTATGGAGAACAGGGTGGGGATTGACTGTGGAAGTGAAGGGGGTAGTGGGTGGGGCAGGGGAGAGCAACAGGAAAAAAGCGGGACAACTGTAACTGAACAACAACAACAAATAAAAATACCTTGGAGTAAGTTTAACCAGAATGTAAAAGATCTATACTTGGAAAATTATGAGACACTGAAGAAAGAAATTCAAGAAGATACAAATGAGTGGAAGCGTATCCTGTGTTCACAGATAGGAAGAATGATCATCATTAAAATGTTTATACTATCCAAAGCAAGTATAGATTTATTGGAATTTCTATCAAGATACCGATTATGTAGTTCACAAAATTAGAACAGATATTTCAAAAATTCATATAGAAACACAAAAGATCCCAAAGAGTAACAGTGATCTTGAGAAAGAAGAACAAAGTTGGAGGAATAATGCTATCTAATATCAAACTATACTATAAGGTCATAGTAATCAAAACAGCATCATATTGGTATAAACACACACACATATATCAATGGAATGGAATAGAGAGCCCAGTATTAAACCCATGCCCTTTTAGACAATATTGACAGAGGAGGCATGCACATACAATGGGCTAAAGATAGCTTATTCCATAAATGGTTTTGGAAAATAGTTTTACTTCTTTTTGTTGATTTTTTATATTATGACAAAATTATCAGGGGCTTTATTTCATAATAATTTACAGGTATGTGTAACCAATCAATTTTACTTATTTGGAACCTAATCTTTTATTTCAATACACTGCAAATGTTTAGATATTTGAATTCTCTTGAATAGGTACTCATGTCATAAACTAAATGTGCCATCATAGGTTTTCTCCCCTCACGTACTTCAAAGAAAATAAAACAAAACAAAATAAAACAAAACCCTCTACTCCCTTAAAATTAAAAAAAAAAACCACTCTCAAACATATTTAGTAATATAGAGTTAAAATCCTTATTTTAAGATTGAATTTATTTGCAACATTAAAATCCACTATAGGGTGGCCTGGGACTTGGAGGCTGAGGTTAACTTTCCAGGCAGAAGAGGGAAGGAGGGTGATGGTGGGTGTGTTTGGGACCCATGGGCCTGAGATGCGCTGAGGACATAACTGGTGTGTGGTTGCAGAAATTGGAGAGAAGAGTCTTGGTTGTGAACATGGTCAGAAGCACAGTCCCCAAAGAAAGTAATTGATAAACTGGACTTCATCAAAGTACAAATATGTGCTCATCAACAAATGGTGCTCCAGCATCTGGGTATATGCAAAGAGTGACAATATGTGGTGATTGAAGGCGATGTGACTTGTGTGGTGGGCACAGAATGTAACAAACAGATCATTTATCATAAAATGTACACTTGAAACGTATAGGATCCTATTAGCCAGTGTCTCCAAAATAAATTTAATTTAAAAACAAAACCTCTCCCCTAAAATCCATACTAGGACTATTATTATTATTATTTATTACTTTTGTTTTTTATTAATAGCAAAAGAAAGTTTCTAATTTGAAACACTGGAAAACAGATAAGGAAGTTTTTCCATATTGTCCTAAGACTACAAAATAATTCATGTTTTCATTTCATATTTCCCAGATTAAAAAGTGGAATTTTTTTATTGGTCTATAAATGGTACTTTCTGAATACCAGTCTCTAGGGGAATATTTTTCCTTTCCTTGTTTTCTGACTTTGATATGTTCCCTTGTGTCTTTACTGAGCCAAAAGATAAAATTTAGTTAGAATCATGGGATATGTTAAATTTCTCTACTTAAGCACGGTATTTCCTCCTAGCTTTTAATCATTTGTGATATAGCACTTCCAGCTAAAGGTTAAGGAAAACTTAGGAACATTAAACCAAACTGGAGAGGATGATGTAGATACATAGTGCTCTTTAGTATTTGAATACTGAGATGTTTTGTGAGTGTGAACCTCAGTGAAAAATAGGGCACATTTTGAAAAATAAATAAAACATATCCTACCTTTCATTTTGAATAATTTTGAAGAAGACATTGGTTTTGTAAAAATTATTTTAATAATTGAATAAAATCCTGAAATGATTGTCATCACTTTTAATTTAGTTAGTTCATATATTCTACTATACACCATAACAAAACAAGAAATCTCAATATGACCTGTGTAAGGTAAGTCAAGTTTTAAGTTTAACATGTCTTTTTTTGAATCAGATATCAGAGAAATAATTTGGAAGTACAAGAAAACTAAATGGGTATTTAAATTGTCTTATGGATCTATTCCTTTTGATGGAGAATTAAAAACTCCTACATAACATTGTTATGAACATACATAAATATATTAACATATATTTTCACATGTAATAATCACTAATTCATTTTCTTTATGATTCTATGAACATAAGTGTATTAGATAAATCATATGGGAAAATTAGGTAGAAAGTATTTTTCAAATTTTTAGAAAATCTAATAAAACATTTACACTAGTTCAAGGTTAAAAAAAAGTAATGTGATTAACAAAACTCAGAATATAATGACGATGAAATAAAATAACATTCTTAATAGTTATATTTAGTCTATAGACTTTATCATAATATTCTACGAACAATGTATAAAAATTTATATTTATATTTTAATGAAAGGAAAGTGATTAATGGAAAAACTTAAGGAACCATCAAATAAAAATATGCTGGACTGCAAGGACAATCATTATTTATGAACAATAGGCAGAATAAATTTGGTGGAAGTATTCAGGCGTTTAACATAAATATTCTAAGGATTTCGTAGCTTTAAAAAGAATACGTGTGAGTAAAATAATTTCAAGTTATCAGGAAAACCAGGGAATATATTTGAATAACTCAGTTAAAAAGAAAAAAAATACTTGCCTGGTGTTGGGTTTTTTGTTACAGCTTAAATTTTAAAACACGGGCAAAATTGAAGCCCTTGAAGAATATCATCTGTCAATTTTGAAAATTGATTGGCTAAGACAGAGTCTTGCTCTACTACAAAGAATATAATTAATAAAAAACAAATTACAATGAGTAACTATGAAGTATTGCTATAACACTAGTCAGTGACAAAAACTGTGACTGTGCTTGACATCACTTTATACTCAAATGAAAAGATAGAGCTTTTTAATGTAATCTGCACAACCATGAAGAAAGTAATATGAAACTATGATAAATTAAATAAAGTAAAAATGGATTATAATATAGGATGACCAATTTCAGTTTTTCTGTTTGCTTTCTTTTTTTTTTTAAGATTTTATTTATTTATTTTAGAGAGAGGGGAAGGGAGGGAGACAGATAGGGAGAGAAACAGCAATGTATGGTTGCCTCTCACATGGCCCTCACTGGGGACCTGGCCTGCAACCCAGGCATGTGCCCTGACGGGGAATCGAACCGGGACCTTCTTGTTCCCAGTCCGCGCTCAATCCACTGAGCTACACCAGCTAGGGCATCTGTTTGCTCTCTTTTCCAAGCCATCCAGATTTGAGTCATTGTTGATTCAGTGGAAATTTTCTAAGTGTTGAATCTCAAGGTCACTGGTAAAATATGTGAATAGGCAAGTAGATGGAATTTTAAAAATTTAAAGAAAACAATACAAAAAATGTAGGAAAGTATATATAAAATGGAACTTCGTGATGAATAAATGTAATAAAATTACTTGAAATATTTGCTAAATTCAGAAAATAGAAACTATTTAAATACTCTACTAGGGTAAAGTCTTTAAAAGATGGGCTATAGATCAATACTAAATTGTGCAGCTAAATTTTGAGTTATAATAAGCCCCCTATGGTAAGACATACTTCATCTTATCAAGGAGGAAATACGCAGCATTTTTATAAAGACCATTGACATTTGAGGACAATTGTTCATTGGATGATCTCAAAGTAGATTTGTGAAAATATTTGCACATTGATAAGTTTCTGAATGTGAAATATTTTATGGCTGAAAATAAAGAAAACTATTTGCTTAGATGTGTTTTAATTTTTGTTTTCTCTAGCTTTGATAGGAAAAAAAAAACAACAAGAAATGAACAAGTCAACGGAAATAGAGTTCATTTTGCTTGGACTGACAGATGACCCTGTGTTGCAAATTGTGATTTTCCTGTTTCTGTTTTTCAACTACATCTTGAGCCTGATGGGGAACTTAATTATCATCCTCCTCACCATGCTGGATCCCCATCTCAAGACTCCAATGTATTTCTTCCTCCGAAATTTCTCCTTCTTAGAGGTTTCGTTCACAAGTGTCTCTATTCCACCATTCTTAACAAGTATTTTGACTGGAGACAAAACAATTTCCTACAATTGTTGTGCAACTCAATTATTCTTTTTTCTTTTATTAGGAGTTACAGAGTTTTACCTTCTGGCCGCCATGTCCTATGACCGCTATGTTGCCATCTGCAAACCCCTGCATTACTCCACCATCATGAACAGCAAAGTGTGCTCTCAGCTTGTGGTCAGCTGTTGGGTAACTGGACTCCTAATTATATTTCCCCCTTTGGTCTTGGGACTCAAGCTCGATTTCTGTGATTCCAAAACAATCTACCACTTCCTCTGTGATTCTTCTCCTATACTGCAGATCTCTTGCACAGATACACAGGTTATAGAATTGATGGCCTTTGTCTTAGCTGTGGTGACACTTGTCATCACTTTGTTGTTAGTGGTCCTCTCCTACACGTACATCATCAAAACCGTTCTAAAATTCCCTTCTGTTCAACAACGAACGAAGGCCTTCTCCACCTGTTCCTCACACATGGTGGTCGTCTCTATGACTTATGGGAGTTGCATCTTTATGTATATGAAACCTTCAGCAAAGGAAAGGGTAACTTTAACTAAAGGTGTAGCTGTGCTCAATACCTCTGTTGCTCCATTACTAAACCCCTTCATTTACACTCTAAGGAACCAGCAGGTGAAAGAAGCTCTCAAGGATGTACTTCGAAGGTTTTGCCATTTTGAAAACAAAGAGACAAAATTAGGATGTAAGTAATATGTTGTTGAAACATGAAGGAAGAAATTGAAAACAATTTTCTGTTTATTAGTTCATAGCTATGCCATTTCTCCCCTCAATGATTTATATCATACTAGGTTTACTGAGTCTTCCTGATCTCTGCACTTCTCTCTGTTCTTCCTGAAGAGACCTTTTCACTCATTGAAGAAAGCAGTGGTAAACTGCCTTCTTCAATCCAGAATATTAAATTCCATTTTGACTTGAAATATCTGTTCCTATAAATGATACTTTAATGTACTGAATACTTTCAAAAATAAGTCTTGCTGGATATATGTAGTTAATTATTTTAACATGTGTGTGCTAGTTGCTAAACATTGCATGTGTTCTTAAGTATTTATTTCTGCTAAAACTGTGAGGCACAGACTCAAAATCCAGTAATTATTGTAACATGTAATAATTGCTTTTGTGATGAAATAGAGAGAATCTCTCTCCAAGAGTGAGCCATTTACTTTGACCAGTGAGAAAGGTCAGTGTATACAATATTCTGAGATGCCAATCACTGAAAGTCCCCATCACCCCACAATGTCCTTGAAATGAGCTGTCTGCCAAAAGGAAATAGATTGTGTTGTCATGTCTTGGTGACTCTACTCCTCAGTTCCTGTTCTCCAAGGCAGTTGAGCTTTAAGAATGTCTCTAGAGGAGAAAAAGAAGGATATGTGTGGAAGAATTCCAGTGACCATTTCCTTGCTCATTTTAGAAGCCCATCTCAGTTCCAAATTGACTTCTATGATATTTTTAATGCATCAGACTTCAAAACTCAATCTGCTTATGAAGAGCTAGGGGAACCATGTTTGAACACCTGCTCTTCTCACTGAAAAACTAAATTTGAGCCACACATGGAAGAGGACACTGGGAAATGGTATTCTGATTTCCCCTGTACTTAGAGAACTAGGAAAATCATGTGTGATGAGTTGGCAACATACAGTTCAATGCAGATAGTTTGAAAATAACAAAAAACATGGTCTCAGAAATTGCAGATCATGGCTTCTACAAGTGGCTTTGCCAAAGAACAATGTCAGCATTAGGGGCAAGTTAGGAGAGGTGAGATTTGTTTTGCAAGTTCCTGTTCATTTAATCCCATTAAGTAGGACAGTGTTGAAGATTTTAACGTTAGGAATGCTTTATTCCATGTAATGTATTCATGTTACTTCAGACACCTTTGGCACCCCTGTTGAAAATTATGTCTCTATAGGGCATGGTAGAAATAAATTATATTACTACTAAAGTAACTATTTTACCCAGGAGGCTAACAAAAATCTAGCACACATTAGAAAATTACAAATTTGTATTGTGAGGACATATAAGATCTACTCTCTTAGTAACTTTTAAGTATATAATACAGTATGGTAGAAGTTATCACACTGTATATTAGGTCCCTATGCTTATTCATTCATCTTATGACCAGAATTTTGTACTTCTTAAACAACATCTCCCCATTTCCTCATATTGTAGTTCCTGGTGATTATTAATTTGTGTATGGATTCTGCGATTAAGACAGAATCATGAAAATGAGTTTATCAACTATCATCTATATGTTTGATATATTATTATTACAAATGTTACATTATCATTTGCTATCAGTGCAATATAAAAACTGAATGGTAAAGAAATAGATCATCACTTAATACAATACAGTACTGTCAGAAACAATATTTTCTTTCTTTTTTCCAACATAGATTAAGTCAGAAAATGAATAAGCAGACATAGTGACTTCATATGTCAACAAGTAATTTAATTCAGTTCTATACATGCACTTGAGTGTTTTAGAAATATGATGACAATGATAAAGATGATGAAAATGGTGATAAAAATAAAGCTAAGTTTGTGGCCCTGGCAATGGAAGTCTTATGTTGTTGTCTACTTGGTCTGAGAAAAGTTACCTGAGATGATAGCATAAGGTTGAGTTTCCTCAGAGATAAAATGAACACATATACTGCGAAGTACATTTTCATAATGAAAACAAATGGTGTTATAATTTTACACTATAACGAGTCATGCTGCTCCAGATATTCTGAAAAAATTATATCTCATCTGATTGAAATCTAATCTATCTCTTCCTGCTCCTCCTACCCCATATTTATCTATTCCTCTTTCTCTCTCACCTTCTTTCCTTCCATGCTTTTTAAATCAGATGCATAACCATGGAATGATAAAAATTGAAATATGGAAGCAGATTGTTTCTCTAGAGGAAATAAGAGGATTGTTTCAATGTAAAAGTGAATTTTAATTCTTATAATTGCTGAGACTTGGGAATGAAGTGGCTCAGGTCACAGCAATAATTGATCTAAAATTTCATGCACTTCTGCTTTTCCTCTTGAAATTTACTCCTAGCAAGTCCAGTTGAAAATGTAAACTAAGGGGTAAACTTTCCAATGATATTAACATATAACTCTGCTAAACAGTTTACCTAAGAAGACTCCTTGACAGAGATACTGGGAAATTGGGTGGAGGAAGTTCCTGGGCATGCTATAAGAACATCACACTCATGTATAACATCCTAAACAGAGTGAGGGTTCTGTGTTGTGGAGAGCAACTCCCAATATCTGGGGATGAAAGGGGCAGGCAGCTCTGATTACTATATTACTTAATATCAAATATCAAAGATAAAAATATCAAAGAGCAGTAAGCTAGAACAGTTATAATGAGTTCCTGGTTAAAAATTTATCTCACTACTCCCAAAGCCTGGATAAAGTAAAATAGTACTTTTCCTTGCTTTTGCTTTTTGAAAAGAAATTTACTTATAGGTGAAAGCACACACATATATCCATGGACAAATGAACTGCTAAAAATTTTGAAAACAATTAGAACCTAGGCTATACTCCAATATCTATCAAACCAGAATGGAGTAAACCATATACATAACAAATAAATTGTAAAAATATCTTTTTCTTCCATTTGTTTGTGTCTTTCTTAATTTCTTTCTTGTGTAGTTTTATGAGTACAGGTCTTTTACATCCTTGGTTATGTTTATTCCTTAAAGTACTTTATTTTTCTTGTTGCTATATCAAATGGGATTTTTTTTCCTGATTTCTGTTTCTGATATATCATTCTCGGTTTAAAAAATGCCATTGATTTTTGAATATTGACTTTATATTTCACTGTTTTGACAAATTCATTTATTAGGTTGAATAGCTTTTTGGTGGAGTCTATAGCATTTTCTATGTACAGTATCATGTGATCTGTACACAATGATAGTTTTGCTTCTTACTTTCCAGTTTAGATGCCTTTGGTTTTTTTTTTCTTGTCTGATTGCTGTGGCTAGGACTTTCAATACTATGTTGAATAGAAGTGGTAAACGTGTTCATGAATTTGGAGAATTAATATCATCAAAATGTCTATACTGCCCAAAGCAGTTCATAGATTCAGTGCAATCCCTATTAAAGTACCAATGATATATCTCACAGATACAGGACAAACACTTCAAAAATTTATATGGAACCATAAATTACCCTGAATAGCTGCAGCAATTTTGAGGAAGAATAACTCAGTAGGAGGGATCATAATATTTGATATGAAACTGTATTACAAGGCCACTGTAATCAAAACAACCTGGTACTGGCATAAGAATAGACAAATAGAACAATGGAACAGAACAGAGAGCCCAGAAATAAACCCAAGTCTCTACAGTCAATTAAATTTTGACAAAGGGGGAAGGAACATAAAATGGAATAAAAATAGCCATTTTCCAAAATAAAGAGCATGTATAAAAGACAAATGGACAAAACCAAAGGGATAGGTTTGACGGTGGGAGGTGGGGATGGGTTGGGTGTCGGGGGGTAGTGGGGGGTGGAAAATGGAGACAACTGCACTTGAACAACAATAAAAAAAATAAGAAGGACAAATATCATATGAGTTCACTTTTATGTGGAATCTAAAGAACAAAACAAAAAAAAGAACAAAATAAACAAACAATACGGAAACAGATTTATAGACACAGAGAACAGACTGACAGCCATCAGAGGGGATGGGTTAGAAAGGTTGGGTGACAGGGGTGCAAGGATGGTACAACATTCGCAAAACAATAAACGTAATACATCACATAAACAAAAGCAAAGAAAAAAATCACATGATCATATCAATAGATGCAGAAAAAGCATTCAATAAGGTACAGAATCCATTTATGATAAAGACACTTAGCAAAGTGGGAATAGAGGGAGCATTCCTCACCATAATAAAGGCCATATATGAGAAACTTACAGCCAGCATTATACTCAATGGACAAAAATTAAAATCTTTTCCACTAAGATCAGGAACAAGACACGGTTGCCCACTATCACCACTTCTATTCAATATAGTACTGGAAGTTTTGGCCACAGCAATCAGGCAAGAAAAGGAAATAAAAGGCATCCAAATTGGAAAGGAGGAAACAAAACTGTCGTTGTTTGCAGACGACATGATAGTATACTTAGAAAATCCTATAGACTCCGCCAAAAACCTACTTGATCTAATAATTGAATTTGGCAAAACAGCAGGATATAAAATCAAGATCCAGAAATCAAAGGCATTTCTGTATACCAACAGTGAAACGGCAGAAACAGAAATCAGGAAAAAAATCCCATTTGATATAGCAACAACAACAAAAAAAAATACCTGGGAATAAACCTAACCAAGGAGGTAAAAGACCTGTACTCAGAAAACTACACAACACTGAAGAGAGAAATCATGGAAGACACAGACAAATGGAAACATATACCATGCTCATGGATTGGAAGAATCAACATCATCAAAATGTCCATACTCCCCAAAGCAATTTATAGATTCAATGCAATCCCTATCAAAGTACCAATGGCATATTTCACGGATATAGAACAAACACTTCAAAAATTTATAGGACCGTGTGAGAGGCAACCATACATTGCTCTTTCTCCCTCCCTTCTCCTCTCTCTGAAAATAAAGAAATAAAATTAAAAAAAAAGTTAAAAAATCAAATCAAATAAAAAGAGAACCAACAGTATGGGAAAACATATTTGCCAATGATACCTCAGACAAGGGTTTGATCTCCAAAATATATAAAGAACTCATACGACTACACTCCAGGAAGACAAAAACCCAATTAAAAAATGGGCAAAAGACATGAACAGATACTTCTCAAAAGAGGACATACAGAGGGCCCAGAGATATATGAAAAGATGCTCAACATCATTAGCTGTCAGAGAGATGCAAATTAAAACCACAATGAGATACCACCTCACACCAGTCAGAATGGCCATCATCAATCAAAGCAACAGACAACTGTTGGAGGGGATGTGGAGAAAAGGGAACCCTACTGCACTGTTGGTGGGAATGCAGACTGGTACAGCCACTGTGGAAAACAGTATGGAACTTCCTCAGAAAAAAATGAAAATGGATCTGCCTTTTGACCCAGCAATTCCACTGCTGGGATTATACCCTAAGAACCCTGAAAAACCAATTCAAAAGAACCTATGAATCCCAATGTTCATAGCAGCACAATTCACAATAGCCAAGTGCTGGAAACAACCTAAGTGCCCATCTACAAATGAATGGATCAAGAAACTATGGTACATCTACACAATGGAATTCTACACAGCAGAAAGGAAGAAGGAGCTTATACCCTTTGCAACAGCATGGGTGGAACTGGAGAGCATTATGCTAAGTGAAGTAAGCCAGGAGGTGAGGGACAAATACCATATGATCTCACCTTTAACTGGATCATAATCAACAAAAGCAGAAAGCAAGCAGAACATAACCAGAGACATTGAAATTAAGAACAGTCTAACAATAGCCGGGGGGAGGGGACAACGGGGAGAAGGGTTTTCAGGAATCACGGTAGAGACACGTGGACAGAACTAAGGGGGAGAAGGGAGGCTGGGGAGGGTGGTGGGGTTGAAGGGGAAGGGAGGAGGGGAGGGGAGACTTTGCAAATAACTGTAGTTGAACAACAATAAAGTAATTATTTAAAAAAAAAAGAAAGGTTGGGTGAAAAAATGAAGAAATTAAAAAAAAAACTCACAAAGACAATATATGGTGATTACAAGACCATAAGGGGTTGGGGGAGGGTAGAATAGGGTATAGAAAGATAGTGATGGAAAGAAAGTTAGCTAGGGGTGGTGAACACAATACAATATTTGGATGATATATTGTTAAATTATAACCCTGAAAACTATATAATTTCATTAATCAATGTCACCCCAATAAATTCAATAAAAACGAGAGAGAACCACACAAATGAGTGTCATGTAATGGTAATGCATCACAAGTAGTGATCATTTTCTATATGAACCATGTATCTGATCATGAAATCTTCAGGAGTGGAGATGCATCACTGTCAAAATGATCAATCAGATTGGAGTAATAGAATTCTACCTAAATTTTAGAGAGTGGAGGAAAATCAGCCAATCAACAGTGGAGGACGAGCGTACAGACCTTATAGTTCATGATGACCACAAATACAAGGGTTGTCATGCATGTGGCCACAAAGTAATCATACAAAATCCCAGCCAGGAGAAAAAAATTCTGTTGCTCCAAAAAGTATAAAAATATTTGAGCAGCACAAGCATTGTAAGTAATGGTATTATCACCAGTTGACCTGATATAAAGGAATCTGGGAACAAACACTTGGGAGTCTGACTTCTATGAATGAGAAATTTCTGAGAAAAAAAACAGATGGAAGTTTTAAGGTAAGAATCAACCAATGAGAGCATGATGACAGTCAGACTATCTGTTACACTCAACATAAAGTTGATAAGTAGAAGAATAAAGAGCCTCCATTTGTGAATCATGGGTCAGTCCTAAGATCAAAGTGCTTTCTTATATATTACTAACGTCTGACTTCTCTCCATTTGCAAGGCAATTTGAGAAACTGAATCTGATATGAAGAGTCTCTCAATAGCATGTGCTAATGAGCAAGAGATGAACCATAAGGCAAGTCAGATGACATGGTTTTTCCTTCTCTGACTTAATCATCTCCACTACCAGCATAATTTTGGTTCTTCCTCCACTATTAGCAAAAGAGATTTACTTAGTTCTTGTTGTTGAAATACAAAGTAAGGACAGATTTTTTTCATTTATTTATTTTGTTTTTTCGTTTAGGAAGAGTGACCTCCCTTAAATGAACTTTTCAAGAAAACTTTTTTCATTTACTTCAGCTTTCATTATTTTACTTAATCTTAGGAGATATGATTGATTTTACTAGATTGGTACACAGGACGGAAAACAAAAAATATTTTTGGCTCGGCTCCCACCTATATCTGATGGAATGAGTACTCTTTTTAAAAAGATTTTTATTTTTATTCTATTACAATTGTCCCAATTGTTCCCCTTTGCCCTCTTCTGCCCATCCCACCCCACACTCCTACAGTCAATCCTACACTGTTGTCCATGTCCATGGGTCATTCATACATGCTCTTTAACTAGTCCCTCCCTTTCTCTCTTTGCCTCTTTTCTTAATGTCTCCAGACAGTTTTCAGACTTGGGGATACCACTCTAACTTAGTATGGTTTTTTAGTTCTGAGATTAATGTTAGGAATTTAATCCTGAGAGTAAACTTCAGTGTCATTCTTCAATTTTCAACTTTTTTTGCATTTTGAAATGCAAAAGATGAAATGGTAGTGATATTTTCCAAAATTGAGATCTTCAGCTTATCTAGAATGTTCTTCTCTAACCATTAATTCTGTAGTGTTTGCTTGTTTAAAGAGCAACAAAAATTCCCCCAGTGAAAAGTCATGTCTCTGGGCTGTTTCTTTGGGAATTTTAAAATTTTCTTTTCCTTCTTTCCTTCCTTCCTTCCTTCCTTCCTTCCTTCCTTCCTTCCTTCCTTCCTTCCTTCCTTCCTTCCTTTCTTTTTCTTTTTCTTTTTCTTTTCTATTGTTGTTCACATAAAGTTGTCTCCACTTTCCTGCCACCACTCCCCCCACCCCCCACCAATCATACCCCTCTTTGGCTTTGTCCATGGGTCGTTTATACATGTTCCTTGGTGATCCTTCTTCTTCTTTCCCCCATCAACTTGTTCTTTATTTCATTGTCTTTGGTTATATTTTGCTTATTTGTTTGTTTGTTGATTAGGTTCCACTTATAGGTGAGATCACATGGTATTTGTCTTTCACTGCCTGGCTTATTTCACTTAGCATAATATTCTCCAGTTCCATCCACGCTAAACTTTTCTTCAAGTACTTCACAACATATCCTGGGGATCTTTACACATGTAGTTTATTTTGATCTTCATTGAGGAAGAAATGTTGGATACGGGATGAGTATCATTATGAAATTTGCATACTTTCAAACAGCTTGCCTCAAGTTGAGATTTTTTTCATTTACTTTGGTTTAAGTATCAGCTAGGTAAAAATCAAGTTGACTATCCTAAGCACATTAGTTTTTCATTACTTTTTTAGCTCTATGCAGTTCACCCCTATGATCTTTATTTCCATGCCACTATCTCAACCTTTCATCTTCAATTCACAACAATGTGATCATTGTAATTGTCAGAGATTCATGACCAAATTCTTTAATGTCTGTATCATGATTACTTATCTTTTAGTGTCTCTGAATTTACTGATTTAGGTGTCCTATTTCTTTTCCTCATGTAGGTAAGCAGAATTCTAAGAAGATATTGTTAGGAACAAGGAAAATTGAGCACTACCCTAGAAAGCCTGACCCGAGTGGTGAAACCAGCAGGATGACTTGGGCCAACAGGAATGAGAAAATACTGCTAGAGCTAAGGGGAACCCGGGGTTAACAAGAGACACAAGGAAAAAGGACAGCAGTGAGCAAGCATCCTGCCTTGTGCAAATGTCCTCCCCTGGGCAGATATGCTCATAATAATCTGTTTAGTTTTGAAATTTTTCCACTTAGGCAAGCATAACGGCTGTGCCCCCCCACCCTGTTCCCACGTGCGGTCTCTGTAAGCTAATAGCTAACTGCCACATCTGCTTTTGTAAAATGCTTGCTTGCTCGCGCCAAATCTCCTATATAAGGACTCAGCTGTAAGTGCTAGGCTTGACTCTCATCTGCAGCCCTTGTGGGTACGGTGCCTTCGGACACCCTGAGAGTTCGCCCCTGCGTAGATAAAAGCTTGGCCAATAAAGTAAGATCTTTAAGCCTGAAAAGTCTCCAGCATTTGTCCTCGCGATCGTGGCATACAACAATATGTTTCAATTGGGACAACTGTAATAGAAATTATATATAAGAATATAGACTTCTGGATAAGATGGAGGCATGGGTAGATACACTGTGCCTCCTCACACAATGAAAAGAAGGACAACAAATTTAAAAACAAAAAATAACCAGAACTGCCAAAAAATCAAACTGTATGATGGTCTGACAACCAAGGAGTTAAAAAAGAAACATTCATCCAAACTGGTAGGTAGAGTAGAGATCGGCAGCTATGTGGAGAGGACTGGCAGCAAGGTGGCAGCTGGGGGACCAGGGCTGGAAGGTGGTGGCTGGAGGAGCGGATGGTCCCACATTTGTATTCAGATAAACTGGGAGGAACAACCAGGGAGTGAGACAGACCATGCAACCAGGATTCCTGTGTGGGAAAATAAAGCCTCAAAACCTCTGACTGAAAAAAACCTGTTAGGGGTTGAAGCAGCAGGTCTCCCAGCCTCAAGGAGAGTTCATTGGAAATACCCACAGGGCTCTAGAATATACACAAAACCCACACCCAGGAATCAGCACCAGCAGGGTCCAATTTGCTTGTGGGTAGCAGGGGAAATGACTGAAAGCTGGCTGAGAGATGAGCAAGTGGAATTGTTTCTTCTCAGACTGCTCCCTCACATATAGCACTACACTAAAATGAAGTGGGTTGACTCGCCCTGGTAAATACCTAAGGCTCTGCCCCTTACTACATAACAGGTGTGCTGAACCAAAA
Organism: Micronycteris hirsuta; assembly: GCA_004026765.1. Classification (NCBI taxonomy): domain Eukaryota; kingdom Metazoa; phylum Chordata; class Mammalia; order Chiroptera; family Phyllostomidae; genus Micronycteris; species Micronycteris hirsuta. The sequence continues at coordinate 58,330 of PVJI01006771.1, read as the reverse complement.
AAAAAATATGGCTGAAATGAAAGAACAGATCAAAGCTCCAGAAAAAATACAACTATGCGATGAAGAGATAAGCCAACCTACCAGATGCAGAGTTCAAAACACTGGTAATCAGGATGCTCACAGTAATGATTGAGTATGGTAGCAAAATACAGGAGAAAGTGAAGGCAATTAAAAGTGAATTAAGGAAAATGTACATGGAATCAACTGTGATAGGAAGGAATCTGGGACTCAAATCAATGGTTTGGAGCAGAAGGAAGAAATAATCTTTCAACCAGAATAGAATGAACTTGTCAAAAGTTTCCCCACATAGTTACTTGTTTTATAACTAAGTAGGAAACATGTGCACAAACTAGTTATTCTGACAGAACTAGAAGGAAAATTCTATTTTTTATCTTGTTTTGTTTTTCTGTGTGTACACGTGTATGTGTGCTTGTATGTATTTGTCAAGCAACCGTAGTCAAAGTTTTTCTCATTTCTAAGGAAGTCTTCTAAATATTCTGGCTTGCTTCTGTCTTTTGTGTATCATATTTATTTCCAGATTCCTGATATTTATTTTCTTACTTTGGTTACAATATATTTTATTTATTTATTTATTTATTTTCTACAGTTTTTTATTGTTGTTCCAGTACAGTTGTCTCCATTTTCCTCCCATCACCCCCTCCAACCCCTGCCATCCCCACTGCCCACCCTTGATCCTATCCCCCTTTGGTTTTGTCCATGTGTCCTTTATACTTGTTCCTGAAAACCTTCACTCTTTTCTCCCCATTATACCCTCCCACCTCCCCTCTAGTTACTATCAGTTTGTTGTTAATTTCAATGTCTCTGGTTACAATATATTTTAATTTTATTTGGTATTTCTATTTGAGTTATTCTATTTTAAAGTTTGCATTATACTACCTTAAAACAAAGATGAAATATTCCTTCCTGTATTTTCAACATTTCTTTCAGCATATTTACATATATGAATCAAAGGAATTTAGCAAAACTATCAGTTTAAAAATTTCCCAGGAAACATAAATACTATATTAAACATGTTACAACTTCTTTTTGAATAATGTTAGAGGAGCTTAATGAGAGATGAGGGAAGATTTTGTTTACTGGAAACAAATTTTGATTTTTTTTAGTGATAGAACAATTTTGATTGAGATTAAAGAGAAAGAAATGATTTATTCCAAGTAGGTTCACAAATCAAGATTTGAAGGATTATGAAAAGGTTAATCTGATTAAAATAGTTAGAACTGCTAGAAAAATGTTAAGAAATAAATCTTTCATTTTTGTTTGATTGTTCAATATCAGTGTGCTGTTACTTGTGTAAGACAAATGCAATTTTTTTGATTGTGTCATTGAAAGCTTGTTTTACTTGCTTATTCCTCAAGGTATATATAAAGGGGTTCAACAAAGGGGCAACAGATGTAGTGAGCAAAGATACCCCTTTATTGATGTCCACCTCTTCTTTAGCTGAAGGCTTGATGTAGATAAAAATACAACTGCCATAAGATATTGAAACAACAATCATGTGAGAGGAACAAGTGGAGAAAGCTTTTTTTCTTTGCTGAGCAGAAGGGAATCTTAGAATTGTCCTGATGATATATACGTATGAGAGAATGACGCCTATGAGTGTAATAATGAATGTCAATACTGCACAAATTATAACCATTTGTTCTATGAACCATGTATCTGAGCATGATATTTTAAAAAGGGGAGATGCATCACAGCCAAAATGATCAATGGCATTGGAGTCACAGAATTCCAGCTGGAGGCCCATACCAAGTGGTGTGATGATTATCATCAACCCAGAGATCCAGCAGCAAAGGACGAGGATGGTACAGACTCTGTTGTTCATGATAGTCATGTAGTGCAGGGGTTTGCAGATGGCCACATAGCGGTCGTAGGACATGGCAGCGAGGAGAAAAAATTCTGTGGCCCCAAAAAGTCCAATAAAAAATATTTGACTGGCACAAGCATTATAAGTAATGGTATTGTCTCCAGTTGATAAACTGTACAGGAATCTGGGAATGCAGACTGTTGTGAATGAGATTTCTAAGAAGGAGAAATTTCGAAGAAAAAAATACATAGGCGTTTTAAGATGAGCATCCATGAGTGTAAGAATGATAATGGTCAGATTTCCAGTAATGCTCATCATGTAGGTGAGAAATAAGAAGACAAAAATCAGAGATTGCATCTGTGGATCCTCTGTAAGTCCCAACAGGATAAACTTTGTTATTGTTGTGCGATTTCTCATTACTACCTTTGATGTTTTAAGTAATCTATATGTAAAAAGTCAAAGAAGAATCATCTAAATAGAGGAAAGGGAAAAATAAGGCAATAATCAATATCATAGAAAACAGAGAAATAAGAGAGAAGACTAATGAAATCAAAAGCTGATTCTTAGAAAGGATGAACAACACTGGTAAAACTGTTATGAAACTGAACTGGGAAAAAAGATAACACTCATCAGGATGAGAAATATGACATGATTACAGGTTATACAGTTATTAAATGATAAAACATAATATTGTTAAAAGCTCTGCAAAGTGGATTTGGCAACTTAAATAAAATGTACTAATTATTTGAAAGATTCAATTTATCAAGCTAATTAAATCTGAAATATCTAACCTATATATATCTATATCTACTAAAGTAAACAAATATATATTTAAATGATCCCAAAAGGAGAAATCCGGGTGCAGATGTCTGTCTTTATTGTTCTACCAAATTGTTTTACCAAACTTTTAAAAATAAACAAAGAAAAACAATTCTACACATTTTTTTTCATGAAATAGATTGTTGAAATAAAAAATTATAACACTATCTGGTGGAATTTCCAATGCATATAGGAATAATATGAATAATAAGCACCATAGAAAGGGAAAGAGTAAATGATTCCAGAGTAATAAATGTTCTACATTCTATCTTCAATGGTCAAATATTGGTGTATGAGTTACGTGAAAAGTTCAGTTGTATATTATAATTCATTGACAACACATTTATAATGTTAAATGTTTATAGCAGAAAATAAGAAATATTTCATTCATGTATATAATCTTTGCAAATTAACAAAACTAAGAGAAAATAGTAAAATAAACCCAAAACATGAAAGGGAAACAAAGATAAAGATAAACCAGAAATCAACAAATTTGGAAACAAAAAGACAATAAAGTGAGTGAAACCAAAAGTTGGTTCTTTAATGATTAATAATACTGATGGATTTATTATAACCAGATGGACAAGCAAAACAAAACAAAACATTGGGAGAAAGAAAACGAACTATAAGTATCAGAAATGAAAGACATCACTCCAGATCTCAGATCTTGAAAGGATAATAGGAAGATGCTATGAGCAACTCACACAAATATTTTGTACAACTTAAATGAAATAGATGCATTTTTAAAGTCCCAATACACATACAAGGAGAAACAGCTGAATAATCCTACAACTATTAAAGTAATTAAATTTGTAGCTAACAGTCTAACCCAAAATTTCCAGGACTAAATATCTAAACACAAAACATCACCAATTCTACACAATTTATTCAAGGCAAAAGTAGTAGAGAACATATACCACCTTGTTTTATTCAGGATTGAAAAACAATTGTAAAATTTACATAAAATGCAATGGCCAAAATTAAAAGTCACATTTGAAGATCATAGAGAATGATGGGAAATTTATGGATATTAAAACTTATTTTAGCCCTGGCTGGTGTAGCTCAGTGGATTGAGCGCAGGCTGGGAACCAAAGAGTCCCAGTTCGATTCCCAGTCAGGGCACATGCCTAGGTTGCAGGCCAGGTCCCCGTGAGGGCCATATGAGAGGCAACCATACATTGCTGTTTCTCTCACTCTCTGTCTCCCTCCCTTCCCCTCTCTCTAAAAATAAATAAACTCTGAAAAAAAACCAACTTATTTTAGAGTAACCATAATTAAGACAGTATGATGCTAAAAATAACTAGCTAGATTTCTTCAGAAAAACAGAAGTTATTAGCATACTCCATTTCCTTTTATAAGGTGAATATTACTTTAATACCAAAACCAATGAAGACATTACAAAAGAAGCAATTCTAAACAAAACCCTCTATGAACATAGATTAAAAACTTCAATAAAAAGAATAGCAAATAAAATTCAGCAATAACATTATAAGCATAATACATTTTGAGAAGGTGACATTTATCGTAAGAATTCAAGGTTGGTTTAATATTTTAAGTTAATCTATTTTATTCTCCATAATGACAGAAAAAGAGAGAATCCGTTTTTTTTCTGAATAGTCTCAGAAAAAAATCTTTGACAAAATTCAAAATCTATTTATGCTAAAAATCTTTCAGTAAAGGTAGAAGAAACTTCCTCAATGAGATAAAGGAAGCCTACTTATGAAGAACAAAATGAAGCCTCTGCTAATATCAAATATAAAGAGAAAAGCTTTAGAGCTCTCCTCAGAGAGGATGAACAAACTACGCAAGATGACTTCTTCAAACTCATATTCAACAATGTGCTAGAGTTCCTAGCTTATAAAATAAAGTGAGAAAAAAATGGTGACATTGTGATTGGAAATAAAAGAATTAAATTGTTTTCCCTTGTAGATAGCATAATTGGGTAGAAAGAGTCCCAAGTAATCTATAAAATAACTACTTGAAAAATTGAGCTTAGCAAAGTTATGAGATAGAGAATATATCAATGAGCATTTGGAACTTGAAAAAGTTCAATCTGTCATTTACAGCATCATTTAAACATGAAATATTGAGCATAAGTTGAAGAAATTCAATAGAATAGCAGTGCAATGAAAATTACAAAAGAGTGATATTGAGAGAATGATAAACATATAACTCATTGGAAAAAATGCATCTGAAATGGAGTAACATAAGACAAGTTGGTGGGAAAACTAAGTCTTATAACAAATGATGTTGCTGTCATATAATGTACAAATGGAAAAAAGCAAGACAATGATAACAAGAAAACCTTGAAATAGATCATAGACTTAATAAAAAACTCTCTGCTTTTTGTAAGACAGTGTTAAAAAGTGTAAAAAGTTATGCAGTAGAAAAATCATTAATACTAGAAAACATGTCTCTGACAAAAATCATGTATTTTGTATATAAGTATGAAATGTTACATATATGAAATAAATGTTAGTAAATATATATTACATGTACAATGCAATGGAATTCAAGAAATATATCTGTATATATGTATATGTACACACAATTTACTAATAAAAATCGGTTTATTAAAAATGGTCAAAGATTTGAACCTAGGCTTCACAAAGGAAGATGCATGAATGGAAAATGTGCACAAGAAGAGATGCCCAACATCATTAGCCATCAAGGAAATGAAACATAAAATGACAATATTACTAAACATTCATTAGGATAATCAAAATTAAATGCACTAACAAGAACAAGTGTGGGAGAACATGAGGCAATTGAGGTTTTTATATATTGTTACTAGAAATATAAAATGATAAAACCACTTGGGGAAACATTTCTGCAGTTTTAATTTTATAATATTTAAAAATAATAAATTTTCTTTCTTTACAAATTCTTTAAAATTTTTTTGTAGTTTTATTTTTATAAGTTCTTATAAAATTAAAAATGTATCTTATAAAATTAAAAATATACCTATTATATGACATGGTAAAGCCATTCTGAATGATTTACCCAAAAGGAAAAAAAAAATAGGTCCACAGAAAGACTTTATAATTGCAGCTTTATTCAAAATAACCAAAAGCGGAATGAAATACAAGTAAACATATGTGAATAAATAAACACATTGTGGTATATACGTACAAGTAACACTATATAACAATAGAAAGAATAAAGAATTCTTGTGTGAAACATGGATAAATCATAAAGTAGTATTCCAAGGGAAAATATATACACAGTAAAGAGAAAGTACTTTAAAATTTAATTTATTTACAATTCTAGAAAGTCAGACTAATCTATTATGAGGGATTAATTGAGAAGTTATACAAACTTTTTATATATCTTGATTTCATTGTGGTTTTGTCAAGAGACATTGGAATGTTACACTTAAAATACATACATTTTATTGTATTTGAGTTGCACTTTACTAAAATTGATTTAAACCAGGCATCATGGAGTGGGAGAAGATATTTTCAACAACTGTTAAGGACTGCAATCCACATTTATAAAAATGCCACTACAAATCAACAAGAAAACAAAACCCAACCTAATAACAATTAGATGTATTTCTTCACAAAAAATATATCTAAAGGTCAGTGAGCATATTAAAAATGTGATGTTGTAATATTTAGGGAAAAGGAAATTAAATTCATAACTAATGAACAACTTTCAGAACAACTAATATTAACTAGATGAACAATACCAACTATTTCAAGAACATGAGGTAAATAGCACACTAATATCTTGAAGATTTGTGTGTAAATTACTATAAACACTGTCAAAACTTTTTGAGCATATTTATTAAGCTGAATGTCCAGCTATCCATAAAATAAGAAATTAAAATTCTTCAATGGATATTTACCCAGTAGAAATGTGTACATGTGTACACTAAATATATGCATTTTTAAGGAAATTAATAAGAGTATTATTTTGATAATGTCAAGACATAAGAAACCAAAGTGTTCATTAATGATAAAAACAATTCTTAAATTGTGATATATTCATAAAATGGAAGAATATAACAATGATGATAAAAGTAATACTGTACATGCAAGAACATGGAGCATTCTCACACTTGATATGAAACATTCATGTTCTGAATGGACTTCCTGTCTCCTGTTTTGATCATTTTAATCCATTTTTATCACTGCATCTACAATAAGTTCTGAGATAACATCTCAATTTCTCCAGGTTGGGCTAGATACATCTCCAGTGTATTTCTGTATCCATCATCCTTATATCAGAACTGTATCATATTGCTTATGTATTATTTGTCACCCAATTAGACAGTGATAGTCTTGAGACCAGGGTCTATCTTGTTATTAATAGCTTATTCCAATCTTATCACATTTCCTGGAATATAATAACTTCTTGGTATATTGATTAAACACATAGATATTTCTGAACTAAGACCAGGATATATATATTTTTTCAGGATATACGCTTTACTTATATTTCAAGATTCTACTTGACAGACTTTTTACTTCTGTGGTTCATATAGAAGATAAAATACTAACTTTGAAGGTAGTTCTTTTGATATAAGAGTTTGTATCATTCTCCCATGACTCTTCAGGGCACCAATTTCTCAACTGTAGAACACAGTAACTCAGATTGCAACAGGTCTACAGGACTTTCCATTTAAATTCTTCTAATACAGACCATGTGAAGGGGATGTAAAAAGTAGAATGTAATGAGGTCTTTAAATAGTTCAAGATATGAACTAGCAATTATTTTTCATTGTATGTATCTGATCCTTTTTCTAGAATGCTCTTTAGTTGTGTGGGGATACGCTTTTCAAATTTACTGGTAGTATAAAGCACAAACTACTTAGGCTATAGTCCAGTTAGACTAGAATTAGCATTTCTTTTGGGTGGTGTGTTTCAACCAAATCTTGCTTCTAGGTTCCTTCTTTGACAAAATGGTCTTAGATGGAACCTACAAAACAAAGAAACTTTCAGAGTATCTAGACACCATCAGAGAGGACAAACACTGATACAGTTTTATGGGCAAAAAAAAATTGGTCTAAATGCTATTATCCTATCCAGTCCTGCAGATCCACACTTGAAATGTCTGCAATAGCTCAAATTGAGAAAGGAAAGATTGCTGTTAATCCAGAGCCCACCTTTTTTTCTTCCTTTCTTCGCTTCCTGCCCTACTGGAACCTCTAGCAAAGTCCCTGCTGATCCTGTGTATTATTCCATGATACAAAACAATGCTTTTGTCCTTTTAGTTACTTATTTCAGAAACATGTCTCAGAAACGTTCTGACAAATTACTTACAGTGCAGTTGTAACTTACTAATTTTTGTTTAATATATATTGGAAAGTATTTATGTTTATTAAAAAGACAAGATTTTTAAGATAAAATGTCAAATCAAGCTTCATTTAGTTGAAGGAGATGTATTTATATAATTGAGATTGTGCATTTACTCACTAACACGTGTGTGTGGTATCAATGGGGGGCAATAGATGTTGCAATAGATATGCCATCAAACTAAACTATTTTATTGCCTGCATAAATAACATAAATCAAGTATAGAGACATCCTTATTTGCTTCTAAAATTAATACATTTGAAAACAAAATTACATTAAAAATGAAATTAACTTCTCATCTTTATGAACTACCCAAATTAAAAAAAACACACACACTCACATATATTTATATATGTACATATATGTTTATATTTTATATATGTATATATATTTAGAAGAGTGACAGAAATATTTTCATTATTTTTCCAAATTTCAAAATAGAAAAAATTGATTTGAGAAAAAAACATACTTACTCTTTAGTCTCTTATTTGAGCTTCAATGTTTTTTCGCTCACAGATCCTTTGTGGAATTCACAATTAAACCAGAATTATTAGTAGTGATGTGAATACAATCTAGTCATGTTTTCACACTTAACTTTCACTCAAAGGTAGCAATGGAAATGCATCCACAAGCTGTATCAACTGTTGTATCCTTATGTCTAACACTTATTATGGATTATATTACCAATCTAAATTTAAAAAGGAACTACTGTATATTAATATAATCTCAATATCTAGGTAGAAGGAAAGACTAGTAAAAAAGCAAAGGAAAACAAGAAATTCTCTTTGCTTCTTGAAAAATTGATGATTTCACCTAACAATTTTAACATATTTTTAACACAGAATGTCTCCCTTAAAAGTTTTATCACAGATACAATTGAGGGTGCTTTATTTGGCCAATTTGCATTAGGTAATACCAACTAAGTTTTTTTAAAAAAAGAGTTGTTAGTAACCCTGCTTTAAAGTGACTAATGAATGTAAAATATAATTAATACAGAAAATAAAACAAAACAAAAGCTAACTAATGCACACAGGAATTGGGACAATGTCCTTGGAGGGTTAGAAGATGTGCTAATAACACCAATGTCAAAATGTATTATCAGTGTGCTTAAATCTTTACTGAAATGATGATTCAAATGACATTGTGTTCTTTTATTTACTTTAATTCCTATTTTATTGTTAATGACATATAGCAATTTTTAAAATGTTTATTGGTAATTTGTGCTTTATTTATGAACAGAATAGTACTATTCTTTCACTGTTTTTGAAAAAACAATTCCTTATCCTTTTCTAAGATATTTGTACATATTCATGATGTTACATCTTTGCGGGTATTATCTATTACAAACCTATGGAATGATATGTTATTTAGCATTTAAGACAATTTATGGTGGTGGTATAAGAAACTTTGGTTAATAGGCAGTGAAACATATTTAAATTTTATTTTATTATTTCAGAATCTGTTGCTATTATTGGGCACACTACTCATCTTGATCTCGTCTATATTTTCTTCCAATAATTTTGTGACTTACTTTATTTACATGAACATCTTCACTCTATTTGGATTATTGTTGGCATATGATATGTAAAGTATGAAGATATGGAATTTCCCTCCAGTGATTAGGCAGTTATTCAATACATTTAATTAAAAACTAACCATTATATTTCTTCTTTGATTTCATCTTTGAATTTTCTTTTAGATTTTATCTTAAATTTCCTTATTTGGAAAGAAATAAAAAAAGCCATAATCAGTTCACAGGTTTTAAAAAAGCTTCTAAAAGACAGGAGAAAGAAAAGCTTCCTTATGTACTCCTGTCTCAGTTTCACTCCATATTTCTATCATCTTATTTATATCATTAATGGATAAGAACCAGGGGAAAAAATAAGGGATACCTGATATCTAATATTTGATTATCCAATATTAGTCATTAGGGTCAAGAATAAAAATATATTCTTTGGAAGTGGAAATTGATGACTTCATAGAGAAAGGTTGGTGTCAGAAAGCATGATGAGACAATAAAAGGGGGTGCAAATGATAATTCAAGCAAGAGATGAATAAATAATTGTAACGTGTGTTTTTTTTGGTAGTTGTTGTTGGATAAGAAGTTGAGTAAATAGAGGAGTAGAAATTACATTGGTCTGGACTTGAAATTTCTAAAAATATTAAATAATTCATGTGAGTAATTTATTTGAAATTCCAAATCTTTATTCTATCAAAAAGGGAAATCAAACCTCCTATGTACCATCCTGGCTGGCATGGCTCATTGGATTGAGTGCTGGACTGCAAAGCAAAGGGTCACTGGTTTTATTCCTAGTCCGGGCACATGTCTGGGTTGCAGGCCATGTCCTCACTTGGGAGAGCGTGAGAGGCAACCACACATTAATGTTTCTCTCCCTCTCTTTCTCCCTCTCTTCCCTTCTCTCTAAAAATAAATAAATAAATAAAATCTTAAAAAAACTCCTATGTACCAATTGGTAGTTATAGAATAGTCACAAAGGTGTAAAGTATAGTATAGTGAATATAGTCATAATATAGTAACTATGTATGGTGTCAAATAGGTACTAGATTTATCAGAGTGATCACTTAGTAAGTTACATAATGTCTAATCACTGGGTTGTACACATGAAACTAATATAATATTGCATGTTAACTGTAATGGAAAAATAAAAATGATTTAAATTCAAAAAAGGGGGAAAGAGATCAAGAGGGCAGAGGAATAAATGGAAGTTATGCTAATCTACTCCCAGGACCAATCTGGAATTACAACTAAATTGTGGAGAAATCATCCAGAATAAATAACTGAACAATAGCAGGAGAGAAACCTTATAACCACAGACAGAATAAATAGCTTCAGCACAACGTAACTGGTAAGGAGGGCAGAGGTTATGAGAGAGGGCTGGCTGGGCTACCATGGGCAGCAGCTAAAGTGCCAGAGGGATACTTCAGTGGCCGAGGAGTTCCCCCTGAGACTGTGAAGTCTAAACTCAAGCGGGGACCTCCAGGCTACAGCAACAGATCCCAAAAAGTACACAGAAAACATCCAGCTGCAAATAGTGGCATGGTTTCTTTCTGCCAGATACAGGTGGTAGGAGGTGCAGAGAGCTATTTAAAGGGCTAACACATAAATTTTCATATGCAGCCACTTACCCTGAGCTCTGGCAAAGGTGGGAGGGGGCAGAGTGGACTAGAGACACTTGAGAAGATACTGGGGACTGAGGCTTAGGGGAGAGGACTGAGAGAGCAGCTGCCAGGATCTGGGTTCTGTGTCATCTCCCATGCTGCAGGAGCCATCTTGTTTAGGCAGACCACTCCCCTCTGAGTAGCATCAGCCTGAGGGGAAGCAATAGTCTTGCCCCCAGGAGTTACTCTGTGCCACTCTATGGAGCTTAAGCTTGACTACTGATTGCAGAGTGACTAGATTGACAGCTGAAGGAGGCAGCCACAGCAGTAGGTCCCTGGTGGTCTTAAACAGGGTGCCTAAAGCTAGACTGGGATATCATTTGACATCAACAGAGGCACATCCAGAAAGAAAAAAACAGTGGTAAATATTAGATGCTACTGAGATGAAATCCACTGTGTTCTTTTCCATAATTTGTCATATTCTCTTTCCTGCATAGTTTTTAAACATTCATTTCTTTCTTTATTGATGTTCAAGTGCTGTTGTCTCCATTTTAACCTGACCACGCCCCCTACCCCACCAATCCCTGCCTCCTAACCCTTGAACCTACACCCTTTGGCTTTGTCCATGTGTTTCTTATACATGTTCCTTGATGGTCCTCCTATTTTTTCCCCACTATCCCTCTCCCCACTCCTCTCTGGTTACTGTCAGTTCTTTATTTCAATGTCTGGTTATATTTTGCTTGCTTGTTTGTTTCTTGATTAGGTTCGACTTATAGGTGAGATCATATGGTATTTGTCTTTCACCACCTGGCTTATTTCACTTAGCATAATTCTCTCCAGTTCCATCCACATTGTTGTGAAGGTAGGAGCTCCTTCTTTCTGCTGTGTAGCATTCCATTTTGTAGATGTACGAAAGTTTTTTGATTCACTCATTCACTAATAGGAAGTTTCTTCCAGTACTTGGCTATTGTAAATTTCACTGGTAAAAACATTGGGTGCATAGATTTTTTTGAATTGGTGTTTCAGGATTCTTAGGGTATATTCCTGGAAATGGAATTGCTGGGTCAAAAGGCAGTTCTATTTTCAGTTTTCTGAGGAAATTCCTTACTGTTTTTCCACAGTGGTTGCACCAGTCTGCATTCCCACCAACAGTGCACTAAAGTACCTTCTTCTCTAGAACCTCTCCAACATTTGTTATTTGTTTATTTGTTTATGATGGCCATTCTGACCAGTGTAAAGTGGTATCTCATTGTGGTTTTAATTTGCATCTCTAGAATGGCTAGTGATGCTGAGCATCTTTTCATATGTCTCTAAGCCCTCTGTATGGCCTCCTTAGAGAAGTGTCTGTTAAGATCTTTTGCCCATTTTTTAATTGGGTTGTTTGTCTTCCTGGAGTGGAGGCATGTGAATTCTTTTATACATTTTGGAGATCAAACCCTTTTCCAAGGTATCATTTGCAAATATGTTTTTCCATACAGTTGATTCCTTTTCATTTTAATGCTGTTTTCTTTAGCTGTGCAGAAGCTTTTTATTTTTATGAAATCCCATTTGTTTATTCTTTCCTTTATGTCCCTTGTTCTAGGGGACATATCAGTGAAAATATTGTTATGTGGAATATCTGAGATTTTCCTGCCTACGTTCTCTTCTAGGACTTTTATGGTATGATGAATTATATTAATTTTGATTGAAGAAGTCAAAATGTTCTGGGCCTGGGGGGAAATGGTGGCGGAATAGGAGGGAGTGGGGTCTGCTTCCTCCTGCCCACTGGTGAGACATCTGTCCGATTTTCTGAGGAGCAGAGCGATCACCCAGCTGTATTCCAGCATATAAGAAGATTGGCAACCAAGATTACCTCGGAAATTGAAAGATCTGATGGTAGGGAGTTTGCTTTGGAACGAAGGGGTCCCTCAGGACCAGTGGGGAACAGGGAGGGCTGCAGCTCCAGTCTCGGCAGCTGCTGGATCTGTTGCAGGATCCTTGGGAGGGAGCCAGATTGGGATGTGTGAGTGGTCAAAATAGGCACTCCACATCTATTTGGAGAGATACTATCCCCTGCAGTCCAGAGGTCGGTGCGCACCTCAGGTTCGGACCATGGGGGCTGGCACTCCCAGAAAGAGGAATTGGAGATTGCACTAACCTGGAGACCCAAGGCCTGTGGCTGCCCACTCAAGAAGAGCTTGGAACAGCTTGAGGCTGGGGGCTCAGGGGCCAGTCGCGCCTTGTGAAGCCAATCAGGGGCGGCTGGGGATTGTGCGCAGATGGGCGCCCGGGCAGACAGCTCGCAAGGGCCAAATCCAGGGACAAAAGGGGACGGTGAACACAGGTGCACAGAGCTCGCGCCTGGTGGGCCCAGGACAAATAGCCGACAACCTAGCCCATGTGTTCGGAGTCCTACAGGGCTGACTTGCTCCATGGGAGAAAGGCAGAGGAGTGCCATCGAGCCCCATTGAGGGGAGCCGCAGTCCTCATAAACTATTGACTCAGTGTGGGGGCCAGGATGCCCAGAAGTCGTGCTGAGAATTCCTAGCAACTGGGATAGAGGCAGGACAGCAGTTAAGAGTACATCTTAGGAAGAGAGAAAAGGAAACCTGATATCTTCCCAGCATGTTGCAGACAGGAGGACCAGGGGAGCAGGCTGGATTGGACACTTTTAAAGCCAGCCAGCAGAAGTTTTTTTTTTTGTTGTTGTTCTTTTGTTTTTTTTGTATGTTTGTTTGTTTGTTTTTCCCCACCCTTCTTCCTATTTGTCCTTCTTTATTTTTTTTAATTCCTTCTTCCTTCCTTCATTTAGTATTCTTAGTCTTCTCTTCCTTTTATTTCTTATATTTTATTTTTATTTTTTAATTTTTTAAAATCTTTTTCCTTTTTCTTTTTTTTTCCTTTTTTCCTTCTTTTTCTTATTCTCCCTTCCCCTCTCTTCTTTATCCAGAGGTGAGACATTAAAGCCTGGAGTTGCGAAGAGAATAGAATTGGACTCAGACAAGGGTCAGCCCAAAAAACAGAGACAGTGACACAAAATCAACTTTGCTGCTCCAGAGAACTTGACAGATCAATTTAAGAAACAGAGGCTAGCAAGAAGAGTCTCACAAACAATGGGAAGACAAAGAAACAATCCCCAAATGAAAGGAAAGGAGGAAACCCCAGAAAGAATGATTAATGAAATAGACGTAATCCAACTATCAGATATTGAGTTCAAAGCATTAGTTATCAGGAAGCTCAAGAAGCTCGAGAAGCTCAATGAGCTCTCAGAAAATTACCAGAAACTGATGCAGATTTCATCCCGCAAAATCCGTGGAGGGGACCGCAACCGAACGCGTGAAAGAATCTCACACCAAGACATCCTTGGAGAAAGGGGTCCAGAGCCGTGGGACCATTTCCTTTATCTCAGGAAAAAGACCTCGAGCGTAGCTTAGCTGGGTTTTTATTAGGAAACTCAGGACACATTAACATGGGAATGGCTATTCATCAACTATGCGAGGAACAGGGGTCTACGCTAAGTGGTTAGTATTTATTGGACAGGGGTAGATAACCGAAATGTTTATTCAGGAAGATAAACATTAGTCCAAGGAGGAATTCCAGGCACCCATTAACATAAATCCCTTTACTCCGGGGGAAGGGTCCCAGCAAGTTAATAAATTTTAAAAAGCCTGTTAACCCAATTTCCCTCTTCAAAGAATTCTTTTTTCCACAGACATGATTTTATGCTGGCCCACACAGGAGTGTTTCTTCACGCAAAACCGAGCTCAGACACGTGTGATTCCCAGGGCTGCATTTTTCATGCGGATGAAAAGAATTCCTGTCACAGAAACTACAGGGAAACTATAATGAACTCACTGCAAACTATGTCAACATGAAAAAGGAAATAGAAACTATTCACAAGGGCCATGAGGAAATGAAGAATACAATATCTGAACTGAAGAACACAATAGAAGGAATCAAAAGCAGGCTTGATGAGGCAGAGGATCGGATCAGCGAGCGGGAGGACAGGGTAGGAAAAAACACCCAAAAAGAGCAAGAACAGGAAAAGAGACTCAGAAAGAATGAAGAGGTATTAAGGGAAATGCAGGACAACATGAAGCGTAATAATATTCGTATAATAGAGATACCAGAAGGAGAAGAAAGGAGCAAGGGATAGAAAACCTGTTTGAAAAGTAATGATGGAAAACTACCCTAATCTGATGAGAGAAAAAGACACACAAATCCAGGAAATACAGAGAGTCTCAAAAAAAGAAACCCTAACAGGCCTACTTCAAGACACATCATCATTAAAATAGCAAAATTCCAAGACAAAGAGAGAATCTTAAAGGCAGCAAGACAGAGACAGGAAGTAACATACAAGGGAGCCCCGATAAGGCAAGCAGCTGACTTCTCAATGGAAACACTCCAAGCCTGAAGAGAATGGCAAGAAATATTCCAAGTAATGAGAACCAGACGCCTGCAACCAAGACTGTTCTACCCAGCAAGGCTCTCAATCAAGATGGATGGCCAAATAAGGAGCTTTCAAAACAAAAGAAGTCTAAAAGAATACACCTCCACCAAACCAGCTCTGCAAGAGATGCTAAAGGGACTAATTTAAGGAAAGAAAGGGAAAGAGAGAGAGAGAAGAACACAGATACAAAAAAAAAGGCAATGAATAAGTACCTATCAATAATAACCTTAAACATAAATGGATTAAATGCTCCAATTAAAAGACATAGAATAGCGGAATGGGTAAGAAAGCATGACCCACACATATGCTGCCTACAAGAGACCCACCTCAGGACAAAAGGCTTACACAGACTGAAAGTGAAGGGCTGGAAACAAGTTTTCCAAGCAAACGGACAAGAAAAAAGAGTAGGGGTAGCAATACTCGTATCAGACAAAATGGACTTCAAAAAAGGGCCATAAACAGAGATCCAGAAGGACACTTCATAATACTCAAGGGAAGAATCCACCAAGAAGACATAAACATTGTAAATATATACGCGCCCAAACAGGAGCACCCAAATACATAAAGAAAATCTTGGAGGACTTCAAGAAAGACATTGATAGCAACACAATTATAGTAGGGGACTTCAACACCCCACTGTCAAAAATGGACAGATCCTCCAAACAAAATATCAGCAAAGATACTGTGGCATTGAACAATAACCTAGAAGAAATGGACTTAACTGATATATATAGAGAGAGCTTTTCATCCCAAAGAAGCTAAATACACATTCTTTTCAAATGCACATGGAACACTTTCAAAAATAGACCATATGATAGGACATAAAACAAGCCTTAACAAATTCAAGAAAATTGAAATCATACCAAGTTTTTTTCTCTGACCACAAGGGACTGAAATTAGAAACCAACCCAAAGAAAAAAACCCCAAAACACTCAAAATCATGGAGAATGAATAGCATGCTATTAAACAATGAATGGGTCAAGGATGAGATTAGGGAAGAAATTAAAAAGTTCCTTGAAACAAATGAAAATGAACTGACAAGAACCCAAAACTTATGGGACACAGCAAAGGCAGTCCTGAGAGGGAAGTTCATAGTGATACAGGTCTACCTAAAAGAAGTAGAAATATTTCAAACAAATAACCTAACCCTATGTCTACAAGAACTCGAGGAACAACAACAAAGACAACCCAGAGCAAGTAGAAGGAAGGAAATAACCAAGATCAGATCAGAATTAAATGACATAGAAACTAAAAAGACAATTCTAAGGATCAATGAATCCAGGAGCTCGTTCTTTGAAAAGATAAATGAAATAGACAAGCTTTTAAGCAGGCTCATCAAGAAAAAAAGAGAGAGGACCCAAATAAACTCAATCAGAAATGAAAGAGGAGATATTACAACTGATGCCACAGAAATACAAAGGATTATACATCACTACTATGAAGAACTGTATGCCAAGAAATATGAAAACCTAGGAGAAATGGACAAATTTTTAGAAAAATATAATCTCCCAAAACTCAATAAAGAAGAAACAGAAAGACTGAACTGAACAATAACAGTGGATGAAATTGAAGCAGTAATCAAAAAACTTCCAACACACAAAAGCCCTGGGCCAGATGGTTTCACAGAATTCTACAAAGCATTTAAGGAAGAACTAACACCTATCCTTCACAGACTATTTCAAAAAATCCAAAATGATGGAAGACTCCCAAACTCTTTTTTATGAAGCTAGCATCATCCTAATCCCAAAATCAGAAAAAGACATAACAAAGAAAGAAAACTTCAGGCCAATATCGGTGATGAATTTTGATGCTAAAATCCTCAACAAAATATTAGCAAACCACATCCAGCAATACATTAAAAAGATCATACACCATGACCAAGTGGGATTCAGCCCAGGGATGCAAGGATGGTACAATATTTGCAAAACAATAAATGTAATGCTTCACATAAACAAAAGCAAAGACAAAAATCACATGATCGTATCAATAGATGTAGAAAAAGTATTCGATAAGGTACAGCATTTATTTATGATAAAGACACTTAGCAAAGTGGGAATAGAGGGAGCGTTCCTCAACATAATAAAGGCCATATATGAGGAACCTACAGCCAACACTATACTCAATGGACAAAAACTAAAATCTTTCCCACTAAGATCAAGAACGAGACAAGGCTGTTCACTATCACCACTTCTATTCAACATAGTTCTGGAAGTTTTGGCCACAGCAATCAGACAAGAAAAGGAAATAAAAGGCATCCAAATTGGAAAGGAGGAAACAAAACTGTCATTGTTCGCAGATGACATGATAGTGTACTTAGAAAATCCTATAGACTCCGCCAGAAAACTATTCGACCTCATAAATGAATTTGGCAGAACAGCAGGATACAAAGTCAATATCCAGAAATCAAAGGCATTTTTATATACCAACAGTGAAACGGCAGAAACAGAAATCAGGGGAAAACATCCATTTGATATAGCAAGAAGAAAAATAAAATACCTGGGAATAAACCTAACCAAAGAGGTAAAGACCTGTACTCAGAAAACTACACAACACTGAAGAAAGAAATCATAGAAGACACAAACAAATGGAAACATATACCATGCTCATGGATTGGAAGATACAACATCATCAAAATGTCTATACTACCCAAAGCAATTTATAGATTCAATGCAATCCCTATCAAAGTACCAATGGCATATTTCACAGATATAGAACAAACACTTCAAAAATTTATATGGAACCATAAACGTCCCCGAATATCAGCTGCAATTTTGAGAAAGAAGAGCAAAGCAGGAGGGATCACAATTCCTGATATCAAACTATGTTACAAGGCCACTGTAATCAAAACAGCCTGGTAATGGCATAAAAACAGACAGATAGACCAATGGAACAGAATAGAGAGCCCAGAAATAAACCCAAGTCTCTATGGGCAATTAATCTTTGACAAAGGAGGAAGAAGCATAAATGGAATAAAAATAGCCTCTTCAATGAATGGTGTTGGGAAATCTGGACGGGTACATGCAAAAAAATGAAACTCGAGCACCACTTACACCATACACAAAAATAAATTCAAGGTGGATAAAAGACTTAAATGTGGAGGGAGGTGGAGTTGGAGGGGAAGGGAGGACGGGAGGGGAGGCGTTGCAAATAACTGTAATTGAACAACAATAAAGTAATTATTTAAGAAAAAGATTTAAATGTAACTCGTGACACTATAAAAGTTCTAGAGGGAAACATCATTAGGAAAATCTCAAACATTCCATGTAGCAACATCTTCAATGATATGTCCCCTAGAGCAAGGGACATAAAGGAAAGAATAAACAAATGGGACCTTATCAAAATAAAGAGCTTCTGTGGGGCTAAAGAAAATAGTATTAAAATAAAGAGAATCAACCATATGGGAAAACGTATTTGTCAATGATACCTCAGACAAGGGTTTGATCTCCAAAATATATAAAGAACTCATACGACTACACTCCAGGAAGACAAAAAACCCAATTAAAAAATGGGCAAATGACATGAACAGATGCTTCTCAAAAAAGGGTATACAGAGGGCCCAGAGACATATGAAAAGATGCTCAACTTCATTAGCCATCAGAGAGATGCAAATTAAAACCACAATGAGATACCACCTCACACCAGTCAGAATGGCCATCATCAACAAAGCAACAGATAACTGTTGGAGGGGATGTGGAGAAAAGGGAACCCTACTGCACTGTTGGTGGGAATGCAGACTGGTGCAGCCATTGTGGAAAACAGTATGGAACGTCCTCAGAAAAAATGAAAATGGAACTGCCTTTTGACCTAGCAATTACACTGCTGGTGTTATCCCCTAAGAATCCTGAAAAACAAGTTCAAAAGAATCTATGCACTCCAATGTTCATAGCAGCACAATTTACAATAGCCAAGTGCTGAAAACAACCTAGATGCCCATCTTCAAATGAATGGATCAAGAAACTATGGTACATTTACACAATGGAATTCTACGCAGCAGAAAGGAAGAAGGAGCTTATACCCTTTGCAACAGCATGGATGGAACTGGAGAGCATTATGCTAAGTGAAGTAAGCCAGGCGGTGAGGGACAAATACCATATGATCTCACCTTTAACTGGAACATAATCAACAAAAGCAGAAAGCAAACAAAACATAACCAGAGACATTGAAATTAAGAACAGTCTAACAATAGCCGGGGGGAGGGGAAGGGGACAATGGGGAGAAGGGTTTTCAGGAACTACTATGGAGGACACAAGGACAGAACCAAAGGGGAGGAGGGAGGCGGGGAATGGAGGTGGGGTTGGAGGGAGGAGGGAGGTGAGGAGAGAGGAGGCAGACAACTGTAATTGAACAACAATAAAGTAATTATTTTAAAAAAAAGGTTCTGGAAAGCAATGAAAAAAAAAAAAAAATACCAGTCCACAACAGTCCAAAACTTATGGGGCAGAGCAAAGGTAGTCCTGAGTGGGAATTTCTTAGTGATACAGGCCTTCTTAAAAAAGACAGAAACATTTCAAATAAAAAACCTAACCCTACATCTACAAGAACCGGAGGAACAACAAAGACAGCCCAGAGCAAGTAGAATGAAGGAAATAATGAAGACCAGAGCAGAACTAAATTACATAGAGACTAAAAGAACAATCCAAATGATCAATAAATACAGAAGCTGGTTCTTTGAAAAGATAAACAAAATCAACAAGCCTTTAAGCCAACTCACCAAGAAAAAAGAGTGAGGACCCAAACAAAATTAGAAGTGAAAGAAGAGAGATTACAAATGATACCACAGAAATACAAAGGATCATAAGAAATTCCTACGAACTATATGCCAAGAAATTTGAAAACCTGGGTGTAATAGACAAATTTCTAGGAAAATATATTCTCCCAAAACTGAATGAAGAAGAAGCGGAAGTCTGAACAGACCAATAACAGCTTATGAAATCAAAGAAGTAATCAAAAAACTCCCAGCACACAAAAGTCCTGGAATGATGGTTTCACAGGAGAATTTACAAAACATTTAAGGAGGAGCTAATCCCTATTCTTCTCAGACTATTCCAAAACATCCAAGAAGAGGGACCTCCCAAATTCTTTTTATGAAGCTAGCATCATTCTAATCCTGAAATCAGATAAAGATACAACAAAGAAAGAAAACAATAGGCCAATATCACTGATGAACATAGATGCTAAAATCCTCAAGAAAATATTGGCAAACTGCATCAAGTAATAAATCGAAAACGTCATACACCATGATCAAGTGGGACTCTTCCCAGGGATGCAAGGATGGTAGACTATTCACAAATCAATAAATATAATACATTGCATAAAAAAAGGAAAGACAAAACTCGCATGATCATATCAATAGATGCAGAAAAAGCATTTAATAAGGTACACCATCCATTTATGATAAAAACACTTGTTAATGTGGGAGTAAAGGGAACATACCTCAGCATAATAAAGGCTGTAGATGAGAAACCTACAGGCAACATTATACACAACAGGCAAAAGCTAAAAGCTTTCCCCCTAGTATCAGGAACAAGACAATGGTGTCCACTTTCTCTACTTGTTGTGGATCCTGTCCTGCAGAATCCGTATGCTGTGACTGATTTGTAAATAATTCCACACATGAAATCTGTGGGAAGAGAACATGGGGACTACACGACCCCCCTCTGAATCAGAGAGAGAGCCCCAACTCCTGCCTAAACAGGCTTTTATTGTTTTTCTGGGTACATTACATTAGAGTGGTATTCATTCACTATGCATAGGTTCGCATTAAGTGATAGACAACAAAGGAAGGCACATCAAAGGAGGATTTTGCAAATGTAAAGGCAAAAGGGATTGGGCTATACTTGAAGTATTTATCAGTGGCCTTCGGAAGCCACTTTGGAGATATGCAGCAGCGTTTATTCTTTTAATCCAGGGTGATGGAGTTTCAGCATAGCAAGTCTTATCGCTAGGAAAAATGTAGGTCTGATTTACCCACAGGAAAACCTGTCCACGCACGTGGGACTTGCTTGGCAACTTGCACTCCTCTGGGTTTTGTTTTTTTTTTAAACAGGGAAGGCTGGACTACATTTCCCACAATGTGTAGAATGGTTCTCTGTATCTACTTCTATTCAATATAGTATTGGAAATTCTAACCATAGCAATTAAATAAGAAAAAAAAATGCATCCAAATTGAAAAGAAGTAAAACTCACTGTGCATATGACATGATAGTGTGCATAGAAAACCCTATAGACTCCACCAAAAAACTGCTCGACTTAATAAAACTACTGGCAAAACGGTAGGATACAATATTCATATATCAAAGGCATTATTGTATACCAATAATGAAATATCAGAAACACGAATTAGGAAAAAAATCCCATTTGCTATAGTAAGAAGAAAAATAGAGTACTTAGGGATAAACCTAACCAAGTAGTCAAAAACCCATACTCAGAAAACTACAGAACACTAAATAAATTAAGGAAGACACAAATAAATTGAAGCATATACCATGATCATAGGTGAGAGGAATTAACATCACTTAAATGTCCAAACTACCCAAAGCAATTTATAGATTCAACAGAATCCTTATTTAGATACCAATGACATATTTCACATATATAGAACAAATATTTAAAAATTTCATGGAACTATAAATGACCCTGAATAGCCTCTACTACTTTGAGGAAGAAGAACAAAGTAGGAGGGATCACAATACCTGATATCTAACTATATTACAAGTTCATGGTAATCAAAGCACTCTGGTATTGGGATAAGAACAGAAACATAGGTCAATAGAATAGAATAAAGAGACCAAAAATAAACCCATGTCTCTATGGTCAATTAACATTTGACAAAAGGTGAAGGTGTATAAAATGGGGTAAAAATAGCCTCTTCAGCAAATGGTGTTGGCAGATATGGGCAGCTACATGCACAAAAATGAAACTTGACCACCAACTTACACCATACATAAAAATAAACTCAAAAGGAGAAAGGACTTAAATATGTCATGTCACCTTAAAATTCTTAGAGGAGAACATAGGCAGGACAACTTTAGATATCCCACACAGCTATACTTTCACCAATATGTCCCCTAGAAGAAGGGATATAAATGGAAGAATAAACAGATTAAACTACATCAAATTATAAAGCTTTTGCTTGGCTAAAGATATCAGTAAAATGATGCCCTGGCTGGTGTAGCTCAGTGGATTGAGCGCGGGCTGCGAACCAAAGGGTCGCCAGATTGATTCCCAGTCAGGGCACATACCTGGGTTGCGAGCCAGGTCCCCGGTGGGGGCCACGTGAGAGGCAACCACACATTGTTGTTTCTCTCCCTCTCTTTCTCCCTCCCTTCCATTCTGTCTAGGGATAAGTGGATAAAATCTTAAAAAAAAAAGACATTAGCAAAATGAAAAGGAAACCAACCATTGAGAAAATATATTTGCAATGATTTATTGGACAAGGATATGATCTCTAAAAGATATAAAGAACTCACACAACTGTACACCAGAAGACAAACAATCCAATTAAAAAAATAACACAGGCGGTGAAAGACAAATACCATATGATATCACCTATAAGTAGAACTTAATCAACAGAACAAACAAGCAAGCAAAATATAACCAGAGACATTGAAATAAAGAACAAACTGACAGTAACCTGAGGGCAAGGCATGGAGGATAACAGGGGACAGAAAGAAAAGGGTCATTATGGTACACATATAAAGGACCCATGGGCAATGCCAAAAGAAGGAAGGATTGAGGGTGGGTGGTGGGGTAGGTGGGGCAAGGGAAAGTGGTGGTGTGAAAATGGAAACCAATATACTTGAATAACAATACAAAAATGAAAAAGATAAAAAAAAAGGGGGGGTTGGCAAAAGACCTGAACAGACACTTCTCCAAGGAGGTCATACAGAATGCCCATAGACATATGAAAGAATGCTCAACATCACTACCCATCAGAGGGATGCAAATTAAAACCACAGTGATATAATACTTCACTCTGATCATAATGGCCATGATAAACAAATCGGGAAACAACAAGTGCTGGTGAGGTTGTGGAGAAAAAGGAACCCTAGTACACTGTTGGTGGGAATGCAGACTGGTGTAGCTGCTGTGGAACACAGTATGGAATTTCCTCAAAAAACTAAAAATGGTACTGCCTTTTGACCCAGCAATTCCCCTGTTGGAATTATACCCTAAGAATTCTGAAATACCAATTCAAAACAGCATATGCACCCCATTGTTCATAGCATCATTTTCCAGTCAAGTGTTTGAAACAGCCTAAGCACTTACCAGTAAATGAGTGGGTCAAAAAACTATGGTACACTTACACAATGGAATACTACACAGTATAAAGAAAGAAGGAGCTCCTACCTTCGGGACAGCATGGATGGATCTGGAGAGCATTATGCTAAATGAAATAAGCCAGGCAGTGAAAGACAAATACCACATGGTCTCTCCTGTAAGTAGAACCTAATGAACAAAACAAACAAGTGAGCAAAATAAAACAGAGACATGGAAATAAAGAACAAACTGACAGTGTCCAGAGGGGAGGAGGGAGAGGAATAAAGGGGGAATGAAGAAGAAGAATCAAGTCAAGGAATATGTAACAGGACACAGGGAGGAGGATTGAATGTTGAAGAGAGGGAAGCACTGGGCAGCAGAGATGGGGAGAAAATGGGTACAACTGTAATTGAACAACAATGGAAGATATTGTAAAACATCAAAAAAAGGAAAGAAACTCCTATGCATCTTCCTACTCACCATTCCACATCATGAGAGAAGGCTTTAATGTCCAAGTTATGTAGGATAAAGTGATAGCATTTTAAAATAAAATGCTATCACAACTGATACAATATTAAAGTAAATGAAAACATCTTTTTAAATTATGAAAAAGGAAAATGCCTTCTTATATTTTATTTAGAGGTAACTGGACTATAGTAAAATTACATATGGTCTAGTTTCATACTGATACTAGTGTCTAATACAGAAAGTCTCAAAGCCAGAATAAAGTGCTAAAACTAAAGTTTAATTAAGTTTCTCAAGTGAAACAGTGGGAATATTAATGCATAATCTACTGCCACACTTTCTGCAATCTCTTTAATTTACTCTTACTTAACATTTTCACACATATTTATTTATGATAGTTTTGTTTTCCTCTTCTCCCTTGACACCCATTTCCTCTAAAAGTATTGCTCATTGCCTCTTGATATCTTGTATTTTCTTTCCATCAGCCTCTCTTCAAATCTGCACATACTGTAGCCTGATTTTCTTTGGGGTTGAGAAACATAAGATGTTAGAAAAACCTGTGGTGATCATTTGTCCTGTTATATAAAATGCTAACTTTATCCATATATTATCTAAAGTTGAAAATTTAAAAAAATATTACATCATGGATCAAGGGTCAACACTAGTTTCTCATATGCTATGAGTTTAATCTCAATATGTCAAATAAATAAATAAATAAATAAATAAACAAACAATAAGATTTTAACCAGAAAAGTGGTAAAGGAAATGATGAGAGGTGGTTAAATTTAAATATATAGATGGACTTTTCAAACATGAGGCTGAATGAGAGCACCTTGGGAATAAGCATAGAAAGAAAACAGAAAAACTGAGCCTTGGGTCAATACAACATTCAGAGGTCAGAAAAATAAAAAGAAAATACATAAAAAGACCAGCAGAAAATACATAAAAAGACCACATAGTGAAGTAGGAGGGACAAAGATGAGGTAAGCATGGTATTAAAAAAATTAATTGAAGAAAGGGTGTCAGGCAAATAAAAGGTTGCCCATATTCTCTGATTCAGTGGATAAAGAAAAGAGAAAAAAATCTCTCTGGAAGAGATAAAGTCATGTTCAGCCCCCAGATTTCTTCTGTAAGGAAAACTTCAAACCAATTGTCTAGCAAATAATCACACATGAAGCAATTAGGAAAAACTCCCAGAAATACAGAAACAAATAGTGTCTCCAGATGTTGGAACTATCTGTCT
The DNA here is from genome assembly GCA_004026765.1 of Micronycteris hirsuta. Taxonomy (NCBI): domain Eukaryota; kingdom Metazoa; phylum Chordata; class Mammalia; order Chiroptera; family Phyllostomidae; genus Micronycteris; species Micronycteris hirsuta. The sequence continues at coordinate 32,870 of PVJI01006771.1, read as the reverse complement.
AGTTATTAGAATAAACTATGTGTACTGCATTCAAAGACAAAAGCTGAAATCTAATCTCTAGATAGTCAACCTATGTTTTGTTTTGTTTTTTTTAAAGATTTAATTTATTTTTATGTAGCTCAGTGGGTTGAGCGCGGGCTGGGAACCAGAGGGTCCCGGTTCGATTCCCAGTCTTGGGGCACATGCCTGGGTTGCGGGCCAGGTCCCCAGTGAGGGCCATGTGAGAGGCAACCATACATTGCTCTTTCTCCCTCCCTTCTCCTCTCTCTGAAAATAAATAAATAAAATCTTAAAAAAAAAGATTTATTTTATTTTTAGAGAGAGGGGAAGGGAGGGAGAGAGAGCAGGAGTGAAACATCAATGTATGGTTGCCTCTCACACACTGCCTACTGGGGACCTTGCTCATAACCCAGACATGTGCCCTGACTGGGAATGGAACTGGCGCCCTTTGGTTTGCAGCCTGTGCTCAGTCCACTGAGCTACACCAGACAGGGCTCCTTTGTTTTGTTTTGTTTTCTTTTCTTTTCCTTCCTTCCTTCTTTCCTTCCTTTCTCATTGTTTCTCTTCTTTCTCTCTTCTTTCTTTTTCTTTCTTTCTTTCTTTCTTTCTTTCTTTCTTTCTTTCTTTCTTTCTTTCTTTCTTTCTTTCTTTCTTTCTTTCTTTTCTTTCTTTCTTTCTTCCTTTCTCTTTCTTTCTTCTGCCAAAAAGTATTCCACTGTGTAAATAAGTAACTTTAAATAAAATTTGGATTTTTAACCATATTATTATTTTATATATGTTGGAGTTTTAATGTGTCATGTTACAGGAGAAAAAACTACAATGAATATAATAAAAACAAATAAAGAAACAGTATTTCACACTGAATAAGAAACCAATGAGGTATTCCTTTATTTGTTATAATAATTCACATGTTGGGAAAAACCCACCAAATACTACAAAAGAATTATCTCGGTCCATATGTGTTATTGATGATTCAAAATAATCTGCTAGTTTGCAGTGTCTACATGATTGCCTTGAAATGAATATTTTTATTTTCTTTTTTTTGCTTTTATTATTTATTTATATTTTAAAATAATTTTTATTGTATTCTATCACCATTTATCCTCCTTATACCCTCTTCCACTCCCCCCACCCCACAATCACCACATTGTTGTCCATGTCCAGGAGTCCTTTTTCTTTTTTGCTCCACGCCTCCATCCCCTAACTGACCTCCCCCCATCCCACAACCAGAGCTGTCCTGGAGAACATTATGCTAAGTGAAATAAGGTAGTCAGAGAAAGACAAATAATATATGATTTCACTCATATGTGGAATCTAATGAACAAACCAAATTAATAAGCAAAATAGAGACAGACTCATAGAGAGCAGGCTGGCAGTTGATTTGGCTTTTAGTTGGGGTCATGGGTAAGAGGGGGTCCCTGGCCAGTAAACTTCCCCACTCCCATGGTGAGCTGAGGTCTGGAGCTGAGCCTCATGTGGGTCTCCGGTGCCTTCCACTCCCCTACAGAACTCCTTTCCCATAGGCTTGGAGGACAGGAGGGAGTGCGGTAGTCATTCACTTGGACAGAGCATCAGATGATTCAGACACCATCTTCCCATCATGGGTCTCAATCTTCTTCACGACCACCGTCTTGGAGGAGCTGGTGCTGGTGCAGCTGGAGGAGCCAGAGCTCCTGCCAGAGCCCAGGCTGGCCTGCAAGCCCAGGCCGTAGTTGAGGTTCCCTTAAGCCAGGTTCAGTCAACCTAAGTAGCTGGTGCTCTTGGTATTTTCTTTATTTTAACTTTATTTTTATTGTTAAACTATTACAGATGTCCCCATTCCTCCCTGCCTTTGTCCACTTCCACCTAGCCCTCACCCCTACTTCCCTCAGGCCACCACCACACTGTTGTTTCTCCCATGGGTTATGTATGCATGTTCTTTGGCCATCCCTTCATCTTGCTGGTTTCAAATTATTTAAAAGGAGTGAATGATTCTCTAGAAGAAATCTAAGGGGATAGTGTCTCTAAGGAGAAATAGGAAAGATGAAAAAATAGTCAATAGTGCCTGCACCAGTTGGCCGTGTTTCAAGCTAATCAACTCAGCTAGGATAATCTTTAGGACTGCTTCCAAAGTGGGATTAGTTGGACACACCTAAGTTATTTTGGTATTAAAAGAGAGAGTTTATAAGAAATCTTTGTTATCCAAGGCATAAATACTAGTCCAGATATTCTTGATAGAAAAATTGCATTATTAAAATAGTCACTCTTTAGGTCTGGGATTTTAATTAACTTGAGAAATTATTTTACATTAATTTTCCTACTTAAAAAAATTAAATATTGATTTTCAGTAAGTATGTTTGGCTTTCATTATAGTTGATCCTTTCTCATGTAATCTAGAGAAAAAGAAGATACCAGCATATGCTGCCAATGGTAAGTAAAATAGTGGTGTTACTTTTCTTTCAAAAATTTAAAAACAATTTCAAATACTATCTAAATTACATTCAAATAAACAACAGTGATTTAAAGGTGATGTTTTGTTAGTGCTCTTTGAATAAAACTAATTATTTCTCACTTGCTATTTTATATATCGTCAATGCAAGAGCATGTATTTTTGATGTATGCACTTGTACCTGCCTTTCTAATACATTAGTGTTTAAACCAGACACCACAATGTAGAATGGTGGTTATTTTACTGCTCTCTCTATAAAAACAGCCTGAACAACCCTAGAAATCTATCAAAAATAACAAGGTTGGAGGATTTTTTTTTTCTGGAGAATTGCTTCCACATGTTTTGCTACATTTTTAAAAGTAGAAAAAAAGTAGCTCTTTTGGAAGTGCTAATTTTAATCAACATTTTGAGCAATGACAACTTACCACTGATAATGATTGATTGCCAAATCTGCACTGGTTGCAAAACACATACCTGCTTCGTGGTTTAAAATTACTCTGACACCAGCATTGAACCTACAGGAATGTTCAATGTGTTTAGTATAAGAAGTGGAAGTTAGAATAAGGACATATTAAAAACGAACAGGGCCAAGTGAAGATAAGATCAAGGAAGATTTAGATTCATCATAATTCTATAAAACCTATCATTTCCATCAATAGACTGGAGGTATCCACTGGAAAATTAAAATAAGAGAAGAAATATGCTAAAAATATAAAATGAAAAACTGTGATTTGCTGAAGGAACATAATTGTTAATCTAAATGATGTGGGCTTTGAGAATTCATGTATGAGGTAGTGGGAAAAATCATGTAGAAGGAAAATACATTATGTACTTAATAATAAAAAGAAGAAAAACCTCAGAACAGGCAAAAATATTGATTGAAAAAATTTAATTAATATGAAGGAATGTTATTTACATATTTTTATTTAAAAGAAGAAAACATTGTATGCTAATGACATAATTTATTTTTTTCTGTCAGTGTTTATGGTCTAGGTTTATTTAGAAATAGTTGACCTGTTTTGCAAATTGGCAACAAAGATTTCCTGAGGTTAAGAAGGAAATGAAATACATCATTGGATTTATTTTAGTTGAAAATATGACTCTAAAATATTTGGCAATCAGTGCTCTGAATTCCCTAATAGTTTTGTTTTGTTTTGTTTTGTTTGGTTTTATAAATTAGAGAAGTTTAAAAAAAAATAGTTGTTTTATCCAAATCATCATATGCTTTCTTTGCCAGTGCTTCCTTGGATTAAGAGTCACTGGTTAGTTAATGAGTCATTGCTGGGCCTTGAGAACACCGGCAGTGTGTCGAGAAAACTGCTTCTTCACTGACACAGAGCTGCACCTGGAAAACAGGTTTAGATTCAGGAGATCTATAAATGGGTGGAGATTGTGAAGAGATGTAATGCATTTTCTGTATTTTTTATTTTATTTATTTTTATTTATTTTTGAACCTCAAGTTTTTTTAATGTTGTAAGAATGAGATAGACTTAAGATTTCAATTTACTGTCATAATTCTAAATCAGTTACTCAGTTATACCTCTCAAGTTGCAGTTGTAAGATTATCACTCTAATAGACCAATTTCTCTTAAACATGTACATGTTTTTTATTTTAATAGTATACACATACATTTGTTTTAATAATAATTTCAAGTGTGCTGAAAAGTTGCAAAAGTTCACATTTTGTTTCATTGGCTTTATCATTCTCTCCTTCATGGTGTATGTGTGTGTCTGGTTTTTTACCTGAGTTCTTTTTGAGAGTCAGTTACAGACATTATGCACCCCTTTTCCTAAACACTTCAGTGAGTATTTCCTAAGAACAAGGACATGATTTTTTTTTTATAGTTTCAGATTTTGTTTTCATAATTATCTTCCCATAGAAGCAATAGTCTGAATTTCCATAACAACACATTTAATATTCTACTCATCAAAGAGCTGGAAAAAGTAGGAATAAAGCACAAATACAGTACTCTGCATATATACAAATAAACTCAATATATTAAATACATTTTGTAGGCTAACTGTTTTTGCAGTATAACAGAGCACTGAGTATCAGATTCTGAGCATGTTCATGCAGACCTCTGTCTCAGTGAAAGTAAGGACAATGTTTCCTTTTGTAAACACGAGTTCTTCACTCTGACTATTCTCTGAAAGTAAAGACTTAAATAAACGGAAAAATTAAATACATCGATGTGGAACCAATGTTTTTTACTGGACACCATATAGAATAACCCTGACATCCACAAGTCCGTCTATTAGTTCTTAAATGTGAGCAGGGAGGGTGGCAACAGGGTGCACTTGTATATGACTTTCGCATTGTTTAAGACTCGCGTGCATTGCTGCTGCAGAAGGCACTGAATCACTCCTCATTTTTGTTTAATATGTGAGAAAAGAGTGAAAGTAAAAAAAGAATTCCAAGGCTGCAATGGATAATATGGTCTATAAACAAATGGTATAAAATATCTTGTAAGTGCTGCTGTGTCTGTTTAACCAGCTTATTAATTAGCTCAAATGAGCATTAATATAAGACTCTGGAAGTTTCTCCCTGCACCTAAAGGGTACAACTTTGAAATATTAATATGTTATTAAATACGACTGCCTAAATACAGTTTTAGTAAGACTGTTCAAACTTAATCTCCAAACAATTATTGAAAATTAGCTGCTACCCGCTAAATTATGCAAGCAATTTAAGGAATCAAAACATCAAATTTATTAGTGTTTTCAATTAGTCCTCCTATAAAAAATTTTTATCCTGATATACACCCACCCCAGCATACAAATGAGGATGCTATACTGTCTAAGCTCTCCAACAGAACCATCTGTGACTAAAACCACTTCTGATAATCTACCTTAGTGTTTTCAGGAAATCTAGCAAAACCAAGCACACTGAACTTGCAGCAAGTAGCACTCTATGTGGAGAGGGACCCGGCGCGGACAAACAGGAAATCCATCTAGGCTGCATCTGCCTGCAGAATGCACACTGCTGGTGTTTGGAGCCTCTTTTAAATGAATAGACTAGCAGATGCATCTAAGCCACAGTGGATGAAAAAGGAACACTTCAGAATAACCTTTTAGGTAATTCCTGTAAAGAGTCAAGATGCTGGCAGCATAGTACTCTAAATGTAAGTACTTCAAAAATAGTCCTCTCTTTTGGGCTGAAATTTGGTGGTATACAGCATTTCTCATGTCACATTACTGGTCTGTTACAACTCTAAATGAATCAAATTATTTTGGAAAGAAAAAAATGAATATATAAGTTGATGGAAGCGTTATCTCTTTTTTAGAGTGTATGAAAAGGTCCCCTTTAGTTCCTATTTAGTGAAGAACCATGTGGTTTGGAGACAGTCACTGTGTTGTTTTTGTTTGTTTGTTTGTTTTGTTTTGTTTTTGGTGTGAAAAATACCCATATTTCACAGAGAATTGAAGACATTTATAGAATCACTTCCACATGCTACCTTCGGAACTTTCAAACTTCAGATGCATCTTTTATTGGATTAAATGCTATTGTAAAGTTTAAAATAGCTTCCTATCCCGATCTCAACTCTGAGAAGATTTAATTTATAATTTAAATGTAGCTAATTTACAGGGAATAAATTTCCTTTTCAAAACATAACAAAACAAACATTTAAAATATTATTTCGTTTAACTAGTAAGCCTTTAATTTTAGCAGCAAATATCAAATAAAATGCAAGGAAAATTCTCTAACAAGAAGATTGTAGGAAAAAGAATACGCTTTTGTCCCTTTTGAACATAATTTGTCTAGAATTTGGCTTGCAAACTTTAAAATCGATTGCATTAAAATGTGGCAGTACTTTTTCTGTTAACTCCTTCTGATGTCTTAGAAAGAAAAAAATGATTCACAAGTAGTGGGTACAACGGGTGATTTAGGGAAATGATAACTAAAAAATTAGTCTTTCTTAACATTCAAAGCCATGACTGCAGTGAAGTCTGGATTCCCTTAGAGAAGTTTTAAGTTCATGAATGGCAGGCACATCAGGATTTTCCCCTTTCTTTCTGTAAAGCTTAGCATAGCCCTCCCACAATTCATATTCAACTTCCTCTGCAGAGGTGGCAGTGGTGCCTTCAGGCTTGGCCTGTGGTGTTGCTGCTGCTTTCTCTTTGATGCCTCCTCCTGGAACCACCAAACTTCAGGCCTGGCTTAGCATAATCATTGTCCACGTATTTGAAAAGGGGCAAGTTGCAGACCTCTGACGCTTGATCTTGGCCTTGTTGGTCATATCCTTCAAGAAGCTGCTCCAGTGCAGCACAATCTTCACTGCCATGAAACCCCAGAATGCTGTAGCTCTCCCTGGCACATCTTTCTGCAGCCAGAGAGTTATTTCTGTGGAGATGAACTAAGAGTTGAGTGATTGTTTTCTTATAACAAGTTGGATACTTTCAATTTCCTTAGAAATTTTTTTTTCTTTCTCAATCAAACCCATGTCCTTATACTAGCAGTCTGGAAGCTTTTCCTAGTAATTCAACTGCCTGACATAAACATTCCTCATTTTTAAACCCATCAGCTGTCTGCTGATATAACCATACAGTCTTTTCTGGATCTACGTTTTCTATAAGCTTTCCAGCTGGCTCCAATGCTATGGCTGCTGTGTTGGGGGTGCCGTTTTCTCTATACATCATGCTGACTTTCTCAATCAGCTGAACAGCCCCTGGTAGTTTCTGCATCTCCTTCAACATCATGCCAGCTTGCTCATAAGCCTTGGCAGCCTGAAAAAGAGCCCTGTTATTCTCATGGGCAACAGCTTCTCTCAGGCAGGTATCTTTTACTTGCTCAAACTGTTTGGCATTTTTAAAAGCTACAGCTGCTTTTCCATATTCAGAAGCAGCACTGTCCTAATCTAGCTTCCACTTAAAAAAAACAGCTTTCAGGAATTTCTCAGCTTTGGTGAGGTGATGTAGCACATTTATCTTCTGAGCCACCATCTCCACCATCCCAGATCTGGAAAGCAGGACATAATCTTGTCATATAACTGCAATACTACTCAAATCAGGAAATTTAACATTGATATAATGCTATACCCACTTTATGGTCCATGTGCAAATTTATGTAATTTTTTATTTTTATGGTGTCAGTTGCATGTGCAAATGTTGAAGTCCTGCATAAATTATTATTATTTTTTTGTAAATGTGTCCATATCTGCTTTATATTCAGCTTTAATTTTTCTTAGATTCAGTTAGCAGTTATTTTGTTGTGATATTACAGTTTTATGTCTTTTTCTTGATCACTTCCTATGAATTTATTAGTAGTTCATAGAGAACTTGTAAGAGGCTACAATGGGCATTAAGAAAATGTCACTTCAATATGAAATCAAAAGTTTTAGAATTTACCTATAGATCTGAACTCATTATATACTGGTATAATTTTGTTTTGGTGAAGTTAACGAAAAATGAATGGATTATTTTTTAATTCAAAATCAAGATTTTTATCTAATTTACATAACAAATGAAAACATTTAAAGTTAGTTACAAATGACTAAAAGTTTGTAAGGGGGGAAAAGCCAATTATTATGGATTTTGCTGGTTGAGTTGATTTCAATAGTGCTTTTTAAAATAGTTTTTGTTGCACAGTTCTAGATCATATCTTCAGCATCACAGAGCGTTACCTCCTAAATGGATATGTTTGCGAATGTGAATCTATTTATGTATCATTTACTGGATGTAAAACTACTCATGTAGTTTCTTATTTTTGTATCTTTTTATTTCTAGAATTTGAAATCTCAAAAGAGAAATGAAGAACCATACAAAACAGAGAGAGTTTATCCTTCTGGGACTGACAGATAATTCTCAGTTACAGATTGTAATTTTTTTATTTCTATTTCTGAATTACCTGCTGAGCATGATAGGAAACTTAACCATTGTTGTCCTCTCGCTAATGGATCCCCATCTCAAGACCCCAATGTATTTCTTCCTCCAAAATTTCTCTTTTCTGGAAATATCATTCACAAATGCTTGCATCCCCAGATTCCTAAACACCATTGTAACCAAGGAAAAGACCATTTCTTATAATGGTTGCATATCTCAGTTATTTTTTTACTTTTTCTTGGGGGCTGCAGAGTTTTTCCTTTTGGCGGCTATGTCCTATGACCGCTATGTTGCCATCTGCAAACCTTTGCACTACACCATCATCATGAGCAGCAGAGTTTGTCATCAGCTTGTATTCAGTTCTTGGGCAATTGGACTCTTGGTGATTTTCCCACTATTGATTTTGATTCTTAACCTGGATTTCTGTGCTTCAAATATCATTGACCATTTCATTTGTGATATTTTTCCTGTCTTGCAACTTTCTTGCTCAGACACACATTTACTAGAACTGATTACTTTTTTCTTAGCTGTGATAACCCTCCTTGTCACATTGTTAGTAGTAATCCTTTCTTACTCTTACATCATCAAGACAATCCTAAAATTCCCTTCAGCTCAGCAAAAGAAAAAAGCCTTTTCTACCTGCTCTTCTCACATGATTGTTATAACCATCACTTATGGAAGTTGTATATTCATCTACATAAAGCCATCCGCAAATGAAAGAATCAGTTTAAGCAAAGGAGTAGCCGTGCTCAATACTTCAATTGCTCCTTTGTTGAACCCATTCATTTACACTCTAAGGAACCAGCAAGTTAAACAAGCCTTCAAAAATGTGTTCAGAAAGACATTTTATGCTTTAGACAAGTAATACTATTTGTTGAAATAATTAACATAAAAGGAACATGGAACAAAACCTATTTTGACTTTTCTAGTTTAAGAATTAATCTCCAATATTTAGTTAGGTGGATCACTTCACTAAAGCTTAGAAACTCTTTCACTTTATGAATTTAACTTTCTGTTCTTCAAAGAAAACCTTACTATGTATAGACATAAGAAAGTATGCTCAGCATCACTAGCCATCAGAGAGATGCAAATTAAAACCACAGTGAGAGAGCATGTCACAAAGACATCACAATGGTCAGAATGGACATCATAATGAAATCAACAAACAACACATATTGGAGAGGATGTGGAGAAAAGGGAACCCTAGTGCACTGTTGGTGGGGATGCAGACTGGTGCAGGCACTGTGGAAACCAATATGAAATTTCCTCAGAAAACTAAAAATGGAAATGCTTTCTGCCCCAGCAATACCACTGCTGGGATTATACCCTAAGAATCCTGAAACACCAATTCAAAAGAACCTATGTACCCGCAATGTTCATAGCAGTGCAATTTAAAATAGCCAAGTGCTGGAAATGATAGGAAACTCAAGAGTTGGAAAATTTTAATTTAAGATAAATAGTTAATAAGCCTAGTAGGTAATGCATATGTTAAAGCTATTGTTTCAGGAACTGCAGGTATGGCCCACCCTGGTTTCTGGGAGAGACGGATAACTTCCTGGGGCACAGCTAAAGACCACCTCCTGGGGCACAGCTAGAGATATCCCAGCCATTGTGTTCCAGGGAGAGAGACTACCACACAGGGGACAGGGATGGCTAACCCAGTAGGACAAGAACTCTGAAGTTTTTAATCTAATTTTCCCTGAATTTCCAAACCCCACATCACATTTTGTTCTCTGTTATAAAAAGGCTGGCTCGAAAGAATATATAAGATGGTCTGTCAAGGTACAAACCTGCCATCTTCTCAGATTGCCAGCCACATGGATAAAGCACCCATAAACATTCAATTCCTGTCTCTGCTTATTGGGTCTTGTAGGTGACAGGCAGCATGAAAGCTGACTTTTCTGGTTTCAGAAACAGCCTAAGTGCCCATCACTACATAAGTGGATCAAAAAACTGTGGTATATTTACATAATGGAATACTACGCATCAGAAAGAAAGAAGGATTTCCTAGCCTTTACGACAGCATGGATGGAATTGAGAGCATTATGCTTAGTGAAATAAGCCAGGCACTGAAAGACAAATACCATATGGTCTTACTTATAAGTGGAGCCTAATCAACAAAAGAAACAAGTGAACAAAATAGAACCAGAGACATAGAAATAAAGAACAAAGTGACAGTGACCATAGAGGAGACGGGAGGGGAATAACGGGGAAAGAAGAGGAAGGGTCAAGTCAAGGAACATGTATAAAGGAACCATGGACATGGACAACAGGAGGGAGGATTGAATGTGGAAGGTGGAAGTGGATAAGGCAGGGGAGAGTAATGGGGGAAAATGGGTACAAGTGTAATTGAACAACAATAAAAAAATTAAGAAAAAGAAATATGAAGGTGCAAAATTGATTTTCTCTAAAAGCATGTTAGAATAAAATGAATGAAGGGTTTTAATTATATTATAGACTATAAATTCACGGAGAGCTGTAATTGATAATTTATATAAATTTGCCATGTTTTATTTAAAAGCCATGTTCTTTGAGATCCTTAAATGAAATAATTTTGTCACTATTAAATATGCTTAAAATGTTTCAAGAGATCTTACACTTTAAAAGAATAATTTAGAGAATTATTTTGTATTCTTTTAAAAAATTTAATCTTTATTGTAACTTTCCCCATTACCATTTAATCCCTTTATACACTCCTTCCCCCAGCAATCACCACACTGTTGTCCATGTCCATAAGTCCTTTTTCTTTTTTGCTCAATCCATCCCCACCTTTTCTCTGCTCTCACACTAGCTATCATCCTGCTCTCCATCTATGAATCTGTCCCCATTTTCCTTGTTAGTTTGGTTTGTTCATTAGATTCTACATATGAGTGAAATCATATGGTATTTGTCTTTCTCTGACTGGCTTACTTCACTTAGCATAATGTTCTCCAGGACCATCCATACTGTCAAAAAGGGTAAAACTGCCCTGGCTGATGTGGCTCAGTGGATTGAGCGCGGGCTGGGAACCAAAGGGTCCTGGTTCGATTCCAAGTCAGGGCACATGCCTGGGTTGCAGGCCGGGTCTCCAGTGAGGGCCATGTGAGAGGCAACCATACATTGCTCTTTCTCTCCCTCTCTGTCTCCCTCCCTTCCCCTCTCTCTAAAAATAAATAAATAAAATCTTAAAAAAAAAGGTAAAACTTTCTTATTTTTTTTTAAAGAACTGAATTTTTTTTTTGATTTTATTTTTATTTATTTTTAGAGAGAGGGGAAGGGAGGGAGAAAGAGAGGGAGAGAAACAGCAATGTATGGTTGCCTCTCACATGGCCCTCACGGGGACCTGGCCTGCAACCCAGGCATGTGCCCTGACTGGGAATCGAACCGGGACCACTTGGTTCCCAGCCCGCGCTCAATCCACTGAACTACACCAGCCAGGGCAAAACTTTCTTATTTTTTACAGCTGAGTAGGATTTCATTGTGTAACTTTCCCAGAGTTGTTTATCCACTCATCTACTGATGGTCCCTTTGGCTGCTTCCATATCCTGGTGATTGTAAATAATGCCTCAATGAATGTAGGAGTGTTTGTTCTTTTGAATTAGTGTTTTGGGTTCATTCATATATATTCCCAGAAGTGGGATCACTGTGTCTAAAAGCAGATCCATTTTTAAATTTTTGATGTATCTCCATACTGCTTTCCACAGTGGCTGCACCAATCTGCACTCCCACCAAAGCACAAGAGGATTCCCCTTTCTCCACATCCTCACCAGCACTTGTTGTTTGGTGATTTATTGATGATAGGCATTCTGACAGGTGAGAGATGATATCTCATTGTGGTTTTAATTTTCATTTTTCTCATGATTAATGATGTTGAGAATATTTTTTAAAGTATTTTTATTGATTATGTTATTACAGTTTTCCCAATTTTTCCCCTTTATCCCCTCTCTGCCCTGCCCCCTCAACCCTCCAGCATTTCCTACCCTTAGTTCATGTCCATGAGTTGTACATACAAGTTCTTTGAGTCCTCTGTTTCTTATACCTCTCCCTGTCTCTTTTATGCCTACTAATTATTCTTCTTCTCTGTAACTTTTCCCTGCTATCCCTCCCTTCCCATTCCCCACTGAAATCGCTTCCATGTGATGTCCATTTCTCTGAATCTGTTCCTGTTCCTGTTGTTTGCTTAGTTTTTGTTTTTGCTGTTTTTCTTTTCTTTTAGGTTCATTTGTTGATAGTTGTGAGTTTGTTGTCATTTTACTGTTCATATTTTTGATCTTCTTTTTCTTAGATAAGTCCCTTTAACGTTTCATATAATAATGACTTGGTGATGATAAACTCTTTTAACTTGACCTTATATGGGAAGCACTTTATCTGCCCTTCCATTCTAAATGAAAGCTTTGCTGGATAAAGTAATCTTGGATGTAGATCCTTGCCTTTTATGACTTCAAATACTTCTTTTCAGCCGTTGCCTTCAAGGTTTCTTTTGAGAAATCAGCTGATAACCTTATGGGCACTCCTTTGTAGGTAACTCTCTCCTTTCCTCTTGCTTCTTTTAGGATTCTCTCCCTATCTTTAATCTTGGGTAACTTAATGATGATGTGCCTTGGTACATTCCTCTTTGGGTCCAACTTCTTTGGGACTCTCTGGGCTTCCTGGACTTCCTGGAAGTCTATTTCCTTTGCCAGATTGGGGACATTTTCCTTCATTATTTGTTCAAATAAGTTTTCCATTTCTTGCTGTTGTTCTTCTCCTTCTGGCACCGCTATAATTCAGATATTGGACTGTTTCAGGTTGTCCCAGAGGTTTGTAAGATTCTCTTCACTTTTTTGAATCCTTGTTTCTTCATTCTGTTCTGGTTGGATGTTTATTTTTCCCTTTTCTTCCAAATCACTGCTTTAAGTCCTGGTTTCTTTCCTGTCACTGTTGGTTCCCTGAATACTTTATTTCATTTTGGGTGTCTTTCATTTGTTCTTTCATTTTCTGACTAAGCTTAATCAATTCTGTGAGCATTTTGATTACCAGGGCTTTAAATTCTCCATTAGATAGGTTGGCTATCTCCTCATCTCTTAGTTCTCTTTCTGATGTTTTGCTGTGTTCTTTCATTTGGGCCATATTTCTTTGTCTTGGGGCACCTTATAAATTGTAAGGGGGTGGGGCCTTAGGTGTTCACCAGGGCAGGGTAACCCTCTTTGCTGCGCTGCAGCACTGTCGTGGGAGAAGGGCCAGAGAGGGAACAATGCAGCTTGCCAGCTGGTCTCTAGCACACTTTCCAATGAACTCTCCTGTGAAACTAGGAGTTTCTCCCACTGTGGCAACCATCACAGTCCACAGTCAGCTCTGAGTCTCAGTTTCGCCTTCAGCCAGCCCTGCCCCTGGTCTACTGCCTCACCTTTGTTTTTCTGAGCCAGTCCGGCCAGCGCAGTCCCCTGACTTACTGGACTGGTTGTTCTGATTTTTTCTTTAATTCCTTGATTGTTGGAGTTCCATGCAGTTTGATTTTTTGGTTCTCCCGGTAGTTTATCGATTTTAGATTGGTTATCCTACTTTTGGTTGTGCAAGGAAGTGAAGGATTTCTACCTACGCCTCCATCTTGGCCGGAACTTGAGAATCTTTTCATAGTCTATTGGCCATCTGTATGTCCTCTTTGGAGACGTGTCTATTCAGGTCATTTGCCCATTTTTTAATTGGATTGTTTGTTTTTTGGTGTTGAGTTCTGCAAGTTATTTATAAACTTTTTATATTAACTCCTTATAAGATCTATTGGCGAATATGTTCTGCCATTCTGTGGGTTGTCTCTTTATTTTGTTGATGATTTCTTTTGCTGTGCAAAAGTGTTTTAGTTTGATGTAGTCCCATGTGTTTATTTTTTCTTTTGTTTCCTTTGGGGAGACATATCTGACAAAATATTACTATAAGCAATCTCCAACATTTTGCTGCTTATGTTTTCGTCTATGATTTTTATGGTTTTGGGGCTAAAATTTAAGTCTTTGATCCATTTTGAGTTTATTTTTGTGTGTGGTATAAAAGGTGGTCTGGTTTCACTTTTATGCCCATATATGTCCAATTTTTCAACACTATTTATTGAATAAGCTATCTTTACTGCATTGTATGTGCTTGCTTCTTCTGTCAAATATTAATTGACTAAAAAGGCATGGGTTTATTTCTGAGCTCTCTATTCTGTTCCATCAATCTGTGTGTCTGTTTTTATGCCAGTATATACTATTTTGATAACTATGGCCTTATAGTACAGTTTCATATTAAGTAGTGTAATTTCTCCAACTTTTTTTTTTCTCAAGATCACGGTTTCTATGTGGGGTTTTTTGTGGTTCCATATAAATTTTTGAAATATTTGTTTTAGTTCTGTGAAATACATCATTGAAATCTTGAGAGAAATTGCATTGAATCTATAGACATTATCAATTATCAACATAGCAATAAAGCATAATTTCCTTTGAAATAAATCATACATTTTATTGGTGTGATTTTATTTTAGTTTTTATTTGAGTAGATTTTAAAAATCCTGTAGAAAATAAAATATGAGTTAATACACAAGTAGTTGATTTTTCACATAATTTTTCAAGAACATATAAGGAAGTTTAATCTCTTGAACATGTCAATGAATATATTGAAATCAAAATAGATGATAAATTTTATGTGTGAGGTCCCAATGTCTGTACTTTAAAGAGGGACTGAGGTCATTGTCCTATGTACAATATTTCTTATGTCTTGTATCTTCTTTAATACATGTCTCTATTTTTTCATATTATATGGCTTGATACTTTGTGGACTGACCTTATACAATGGAATACTACTCAACTATAGGAAAAGATGAAATTCTACTGTTTGTAATAACATGGATGGACCTTGAGAATATCATGCCTGAGAAATAAGCCATACAGAAAATATCAAGTACATATGATTTCACTTATATGTGGGACATAAAACTAAAAGCAACAAATAAACAAACAAAAACAAACAAAAACTCATAGACACAGACATAGACTTATAGACACAGTATGGTGATAACCAGAGGGAAGGGGATTGGTGGAGTAGTGAAAGGTAAATGAAGTCAAATATATGGTGATGGAAGATTTGACATTGGGTGATGCGCATACAGATACAGATGGTGTATCATAAAATTGTACGGTTGAAACCTATACAATTTTATTAACCAATGTCACCCCAATAAATTTAATTATACAGATATAGACTAAGTCAATCTGGATGTGTTTACACAATTGCTTCGCAAGAAATACTTTTTTCCCCCTTCTTGCTGATGAAACCTGTATAATCTTATTAACCAATGTCATGGCAATAAATTTAATAAAAAGAAAAAAATAAAGATAAAACTGTGTTTCATTTTCTCCAAAACTGGGGCATGAAATTATCTTTTTCTCTACAAATGTCAGATCTTGGAAGACATAGATGCCACCACTCTTATAGTTTTCCTAAGGTACGTGCCATGGTACCACTTGGTTTATGCCATAGTGATAATTAAAAAATTAGCACAAGATTATCTTCTATGTGTGATACTAACATTCATTCTTGTCTCTGTTTACAGTTACTATGCATTTCTCTAGTCAATATTCTCAAAAATTGTACCTATTAATTTTAATGACAATGGGAAAATGTGAAGGGATCAACTAAAATTTATTACTAGATTATTGGTGGACTTTGATCTTCAAACTAAATTACAAGAAGAAAAGGATTTTTAGAAAGATATATACAGTTAAAGAGACATTATTTCTCAAATATCAAGGTAATGATGGTTGCTGTCAATCTTCCTAGAATAACGAGGGGAGATACACGTAGAGTGATATGCTGCATAAACTGTCCACGATTTTAATTTTTCCTGATCTGTAGAGCCTCGTTGGATAAGAAATAAAGCAATGTGTTTCTGTATTCCACCTTTACCTCTGCGATAGATAAGGTTTCCCTAGACGACAGTGACACAACAATATCTTTCATCCAATATCCTCTTACAATATGACTGACCCTTCTTCCAAAGAGACGTAGGGCAAATTCCTTCTCTTGAATTTTGGCTAGTAGCTTGTAGCTACTCTGACCAGTAGAGTTGATGCTATGTGATTCCAAGGCAGGGTCATAAAAAGAATATATTTCCTGTCTAGAGCTCTCTATTTTGGGACAGTTACCATTGAAACACTGTGAAAAATCCCAAACCAGCTTTAAGGAGAGAACACATAGAGAAGTGCATATTTAAAAAACCCCAAAACTGAAGCCTTAAACTGACAACCAGATTCAACTACTAGACTTATAAGGGAAGGCATTTTAAAATGGCTTCAGTTTTCAGTCTTTAGGCCTTTCATGTGAGGCCCTGTGGCGGCCAGGACAGGGACAGATGGGCTACAAGCTGCCGCCATTGGTCAACACATCAACTTGGGGAAGAATGCACGCAATCGTCCAGATAAGGACTGACGGTCGAGAACCGTAGGTCGAGAACCGTAGGATGCGTTGGATTCAGGATAGAAACCGGTAATTTCCTGAGTTGCAACCCTCTTTGCGACTCTCTTTTCAGGCTATGCTTTTTATAATAATAATAATAATAATAATAGATAATAATAATAATGATAGCCCTTTGCTCCCTCTCTCAAGCATTTGCCGCACCCCATGCGGGCACCGGTCGAGCACTTACGGGCAGCTAAGGCGCTCACCACTAGAAGGCACCCATGGCAGGATAAGCTGGATGTAGGCAGGGACAGAACACTAGGTTTCCCGCCAGCCACAAGCAAAAGCCCACGCAACGAGAGGCACACCGTGAAAAACACACACGTGTCCACTCCCTGCGGCATAATCCCCAACTAGGTGCAGACCTGAGGGAGAGCGCGCAAAAGATCTTTTCATTTAATCAGCTTTGAAAATGTACAAAGAACCTGGTGGGGCTCTTTGCCAGCCCACGTTTTGCGGCTTTCTTTTGATCCTGTCCTTTGTCTCCGTCCGCCTGCGTCGGGAGGGGCAGATAGTAAATGAGTGTTTCGGTTTTGACCTGACACCGAAGATTGCCTTGTTTAGTGAAGTTTTATCTTGGGGAGGTTGTATGGGAGCTCCAGACATCTAGCCGAGCTCCGAAGATGAGGCATTCCCACCCCGCCCAGCAGTCGTAAACGCTTGGGGAAAACCTGAGATCCACGGGCGGGGGAAGGGAGCTCGGGAAATCCGATCCTCCTCTCCCGGTCTGTTTTCAGTAACGGCGCGACTTGACTGGCCACACCCTAGCTAACTAGTCAGGATGTAGCGTAGGTGGTGGTGTTTGAAAGGGCAGCGATAGAGAGCTAAGAGGCAAAACCTTTTAATAACAATGGGCTCTGGCTTCTCTAAAAGACCAGGAAATGCTACAGCAACTATCAGGAGGGTGGGGTATATAGTGAAGGAACAACGCCCCATTCAGCTTTCTAATCTTAGGGAGATCCAGTATTACTACCAAAGGCATTTTTGTTCTGCCAGGAATTATTAACTCAATGCTATATGATTATAAGACTATGATCATAGAGTAGTCATATATTAAAGTCATAAAGTGTTATAGTCATAAAGTATTGTAGTCATATAATACTTTATATATTAAATATAAATAAATACTTTTTATGTATTATATAATACTTTATATAATACTTTATATGTTGAACATATATAAATAATACTGTATATGGTATTATGTGTATATGATACTTCATATAATACTTTATTAAATATATAAATAAACTATATAAATACTTCATATATTAAAGTCATAAAATCATGAAGTATTGTAGTTGTGTAGTGCTTTGTAGTCTTGTAGTCAGTCATATAAGATTGTGAGACTGGAGTGTTGTATGACTATAATACTTTAAAAAGTGTGAATTTCAGATTTGTTCCTGCAATTTACAATTAAGAAACTGGGGATTAGCCTTTACTCTCAATTTAAATGTAATACAGAATAATATTTAATATAAATTTAGAAAAACAGAATCACTCACTGGAGGCAAGGAAGCATAAGAATCTCATGGTTAGAAAGAAACCCTTAGTAATCTTTTCTATCATATTTGCACCCTCTTACTTTAAAGAAAATGCCGAGACACAAAGAATTAATTTGCTCTTGAGTGTGGCTAAACAATTAGTCTCTACAACCATCTGTTTGAAAAAATAATAATAATAAATAAATAAATAATATAAAATAAAAGCCCAACTCATTCATTACATCTTTAAAAATAATTGTTACAAATATGAATATTATATAATTGAGTAAGCATTGGTTCTTTAATTTAGAATAACTACGTTTATTTATTTATTTATTTATTTTTAAACTGAGCTTGCAATGTATTTAACAAATATTTCTATCTTCCTGCCCTCA
Organism: Micronycteris hirsuta; assembly: GCA_004026765.1. NCBI lineage: Eukaryota > Metazoa > Chordata > Mammalia > Chiroptera > Phyllostomidae > Micronycteris > Micronycteris hirsuta. The sequence goes on along the minus strand of PVJI01006771.1, from coordinate 14,301 downwards.
CCCCCAAAAAACACACTAAAACTTTAAACTCCTGGCATTCCTAGGCTAGTAATTTTCAACCCGTTTCATCTCATGACATGCAAATTTGTGAAGTGTTCAATATTTTTACAGCCAGGAACTCCAAATCCGGTTTGTGTTCCAAAAGATTGGCTGCTTTTTAATCATTAACCTGAAGGATTATTTCTTTTCGATCCCTTTAGCAGAAAGAGACAGGGAGCACTTTGCATTTTCCCTCCCAGTTGCTAGTAATTCTCAACCTTTACAAAGGTTTCAGTGGAAAGTCTGGCCTCAGGGAATGCTTAACAGCCCAACTATCTGCCAGCATTACATCCATACCGTCATCCAGTCAGTAAGGAATCAGTTCCCTGACTCAGTTATTTATCATTATATAGATGACATCCTAGTCGCAGCTCCCTCTCTGGACATTTTAGCAAAAGCCGTTTCCTTTCTTAAAAATTCTGTGGCCTCTGCTGGATTAGTAATTGCTCCAGAGAAAATCCGGCATTCAGAACCTTGGATATATTTGGGCTACATCCTTTTTAACAAAACAATTAGGCCCAAATTTCTTCAAATTGACCCACCCAAGGATTTAACTCTTAATTGCCTCCAGCAACTCCTGGGAGTGGTCAACCGGGTGTGACTCAGCCTTTGGTATACCTACCCAATGCTTAACTCATTTATTTAATACCCTTAAAGGAGACCCGGATTTTAACTTCCCTAGAAAATTGTCCCCTGAGGCCCTACAAGAATTAACTATAGTAAATCAGCTTATTGAGCATTGACAACTTACTAGGATTAACTCCCCGTTTCCTGATTCGGGTTTTTTTTTTGTTTGTTTGTTTGTTTTTGTTTGTTTCTCAACCCCAAAGAAGTGTGTAATCTCAAATGTTTTGGTTCGAGTGGGCCAGCTAGATAAACTCCATTTTGTGTCCTTCCCACTCAGCTATGTTAAAGTAGGTTTTCCTGTCTCATCAATCTCTCAAATTTCTGTGTACCCTCAGATAGATTACTTCAAAGTATCCCCTGGATGTAGGGATTTTTTACATTTATTTAAGAAAATGTTAGATAGTAGGAAATAATATTCTAGGGCTAGTATCTCACTTATTGCTTACCACACCCGCTTACCAGACCCACCCACTTGCTAAACCAATTAAAAGGCCAGTCTACCCAAGCTCACCCATGAAGCCCACCAGGTAGCAAGCTCACTCAGACCTCTGGATAGGCTGGCTGGTGAAGAGCTTTCCCTGCCGATGTCAGTCTATAGAGACTGGAAGAGGGGCCTAGTTCTTCAATTGTCCAGGCACTAATGAAGGCCACAAGAATCACAAATAATTAGGGAAACATAACACCCACCGACCCCCAAATATAAAGCTTTATTAAGTAATCCTAAAGAAATGGAGCTACTCAGTATTAGCTTTCTTTTTTTTTCCCATTTCATTTCAAACTGTAACACTTCTGCCACTGTACCTCTTTCACTCTGTTTAAAAAAATGCTACATTTCAACCCTGAGTGAAATCTCAATACTTCAAATATTAATCACTAATTATCATTGCTTTGCTTTTATTTGTGGATATAATGTTTAATTAAAACTCCACTTGTAGAGAAGACTGGAGTGATACTATTTGACTCAGTTTCTTGTCTCCTACTCATTACTTTCTTTGATTTTTCATATTGATAGATTTTATAAAGCATTATTTAAATAAGTAATTAAAATTATTTGATTCTGTTTTGCAACTATATCAGCTATAATACTAATATTGCTAATTATTAACTTGTCATTAAATTAAACACATTAGTAAATGTAATATAATTATTTTGGTCTCAATAATGAGTATTTTAGAGTCTCTTGTGCAGATTTCTTTACTCAGATAAAGTGTATAGTGATTTTGGTACATAAGAACTCTTTGGAGAATGCTCCATGAGATCATATTGATAATAACTATGCTTTGAAGTTGGCTGGGAAATAACCGCAATTTTATCTCATCTTTTTTCTCCTTATCAAACCATGAAGTCTTAAACATGCTGCAATAGGACAATTTATGATGCAATTTATGATGCATAAAATTCAGTACCTAAATTCTGAAGTGTTTAGATAACTTAATTTTTCTTTTGATGTCAATTTAATAACAGATAAGCAGTCATATTGATAAACTAAGACTGTATTATGGCAGTGAGAGATCCCTACTGCTATGCTAGCTTATATATTTATATTTAGTGTTTTTTTTCTTGCTCCTCCACCCCCCCAAACTATACTTCTGCTTAAAAGGTAGTGTATTGTAGTGGGTGAAGCATGACTCAAAATAAAAATTCAGGCTCCGTTAGTTGCTACCTATAATGTACTGTCAGTTTATGCCATCCTCTGTCTGTGTTTTCACACAATTAAAACATATTTATAGGACCTGTAAAGGCATTAGTAATAAAGTTTGAAAGGAGTTTGATGATTTGGGGCTGTTATTACATAAAATAAGGATTACCTGAACATAAACACTACAAAATGGGTAGTTCAAAAATGCAGGTATTTTCAAAATTCTGTCAATAGAAATAGTTTAAAAGAATATTTAATTGCAATTTCAAAGCCCACTTTAAATATAAATAGTCCTCATGTATCTATGCTTCTGTTTTAGTTTGTTTGTTAAATTATTTGTCGATTAGATTCCACATGTAAGTGAGATCATATTATATTTGTCTTTTTCTGGCTTATTTCACTTAATAAAACAATGTCCAGCTCCACATCTGTCAGAGGGGTGGGAGGTTGGGGGCTGGGTGAAAAAAGGTGAAGGGATTAAGCAAAATATATATCTATAATATATTTAATATATAATGACAATATGTATATTCGTATTTTATATATAATGTCAGATAGACACAGACAACAGTGTGGTGATAGTCAGAGGAAAAGGGGTAGAGGAGATGGAAATGGGCAAAGGGGGAATAAATGGCGATGGAAAGAGACTGGACTTGGGTGGTGAAAGCACCATGTAGATGATGTTTTATTTAATTGTATATTTGAAACCTGTATGATTTTATTAACCAATTTCACCCCAATAAATTCAATAAACTAAAAAAAGAAAAACATTGTCTCTGAGATTTTACTTTAATATTAGAAGTCATTTAAAAAATTCTTCTTTAATGATTAATTCTTTGTCCTTTTTGTCAGTTAGCCAGTAGAAGTAATATTTTACTTTCAAAGACAATTAAAAAGCTGTTAGTATTATTAGTGGAAGTTTGTTTTCTTTTCTCTCTTTCTCTTCCCTACCTCCCTCCTTCCTTCCTTTCTTCCCTTCCTTTCCTGCTTTCTGTTGACAAGCACACTGTTACTTGCTTCAAACTCTAAGTTCTTCAGTTTAGGAATATTTTCTTCAATTTTCCTCTTGATCATAATTCCCTTAATTATTCCCTTTTGTAGTTCCTTCCCCCCTTATTTTTGCTAGTTGGATATCCATAATGTTCTCTTAGATCATTCATGAGGCTTATGTTGATGTGAATAGTTTTTTTATTTCATCAGCATTTAAAATCAGAGTTATAATTTGCTCTTATGCATTCATTATAATTTCGTAACCTGTAATAAATGACATTACATTTACATTTATTGTAAATTAAATGTATGTCTTTTCAGTGAGTTTTTCTCATGAATACGAATAAATCATTAATACAATAGTTTCCCTTATACATAATTTCACTTGGTTTCAGTCATCTGTGGTCAACTGTGGTCTGATAATATGAGTGGAAAATTATAGAAATAAACAATTCATATGATTTAAATTTCTCATGTTCTGAGTAGTGTGATGGAATTTTATGCCATCTCTTTTTGTCCCATCTGGACCTGAATCATCCCTCTGTCCACAAGGTACATACACGCCACTTGCCCATTAGTTGCTACTGGTATCCATCTAGCTTACCAGATTGACTGCTGTGGTATCACAGTGCTTGTATTCAAGTAACCTTTCTTTTTTTGAACAATAGCTTCAAAGCATAAGAGTAGTGGTGCTGGCAATTTGAATATGTGAAAAAAAAAAAGCTGTAAAGTGCTTCCTTTAAGTGAAAAGGTATGTATGCATGGGAAAAAACACATGGTTCTGAACTATCTTGGGTTGCAGGCACCCATTGATGGTGCTGGAACATATCACCTCTAGATATGGGTGATTACTGTACATCTTACTAGTGATTGTGAAGAGGTTTCCACTTCTTCAGTTCTTGTTATTCGCAAACTCCCACTGATATGTCTTCTTGTTTTCATTATTTTAATTAGCCTGGAATGCCTTAGTTGGTTTCATTTATTTTAATACATCTTTGATGTTGCTGTTTTCTTATTTGATTCTTAGGTTTATGATAGTAATATGGCTAACTTTGCCTTGAAGGACGAAAGTAGTACTAATACTACATAATAGTATCTTCTATATAATTTATATACTTTTAAATATCATACTTTCTTTCCTTTCCAGAGCATTGATGAAAACACTAAGTCAGAAATGGAGGCAAGTTTAATTACTTGGAAATATATTTGATGTTCACAATGAGGACAGACATGATGTACGTTTGGTTTGAAAGAATAAGAAGGAGTCTGATTAAGGCGAGATTAGAATGCAATATCAAATGTCTTTGGGAAAGTGAATAAAGTATAGGCACAAAGTAATGAAATAAGTTAGAAGCTGTTGCTAAATATTTAGAGGATTTCTTATTGTACCCAGATTAATCAAAACTTCAATTTCTTTGAGAGAAATGTTATCCTCTTTATGGAGTCAGTAAAAGCTTGTTTCACTTGCTTATTCCTCAGAGTGTAAATGAAGGGGTTCAACAAGGGTGCAACAGAAGTAGCGAGCATTGAAACACCTTTATTTATGGCTACTTCATCCTTTGCTGAAGGCTTGATATAGATGAAAATGCAGCTGCCATAGGTGATGGAAACCACGATCATGTGGGATGAGCAAGTAGAAAAGGCCTTTTTTCTTTGTTGGACAGAAGGGAATTTGAAAATTGTCCTGATAATATACGTGTAGGACAGAAGCACACACACTAGGGTGATAATGAGGGCAAATATAGCCACAAGGATAACTATTTGTTCTATTACCCATGTATCTGAGCAGGAGATCTTTAGGAGGGGACTTGCATCACAGGTAAAATGATCAATGGCATTGGAGTCACAGAATTCAAGCTGGAGGCCCAGGCTAAGGGGTGGAAGAATGATCATCAAACCAGACACCCAACAGCAGAGGACTAATAAGGTACATACCCGACTGCTCATGATGGTCATGTAGTGCAGAGGTTTGCAGATGGCCACGTAGCGGTCATAGGACATGGCTGCCAGGAGAAAAAACTCTGTTGCTCCAAATAAAATAACAAAAAATATTTGACTTGCACAAGCATTATAGCTAATAGTTTTATCCCCAGTTGATATACTGTACATGAATCTAGGAATACAGACCGTGGTAAATGAGACTTCTAAGAAGGAAAAATTTCTGAGGAAAAAATACATAGGAGTTTTAAGATGGGAGTCCAAAAGTGTGAGGGTGATAATGGTCAGGTTCCCTGTTACACTCAATATGTAGGTGAGAAATAGAAAGATGAAAAGCAGAATTTGTAGTTGGGCATCATCTGTTAGTCCCAGCAGGATAAAAGTTGTTATTGGTGTGTGGTTTCTCATCACTGACTTTTGAAATCTACCCAATCAGCATGTAAAAATAAGAGATTTTATGAGGACATAGATATTCAAATTCTGCAGCAAAAAAGTATGCACTTAAAAATCAAACAAAGCAGTCTACATTAATTTTCTCCTTTCCCATCATAATCAATATTGCCACTATTCCAATAAATTTCTTGAATATTACTTGTAAAAGCAATGATTATTCTTCCAGGATTCTTGTTATTGTTAAACAATCCAACTTTTTCTCAGATCATTATTTGCTTCTCAAAATTTATAAATGTAGTTGATTATAATTCATTATATGAATTGGATTTACAAATATGTTAGAAAAAATGATGATGTTACTTAAGCCTCTTCATCCAAGGTAATCCTCAGATATAGGGCATATCCAGATAATTAAGAACATGAATCCTCTTCAATTGTTCCAAAGGATTGTTTTAAGGGTAAGATGGCATTTCTCCTGCAAAACAAACAAATGGCAATGACAATAAAACATAACACTGGATCTTGAGATTTTTCCTTGTCTATTTATTCTTCACCACTTGTATTCCGGCTCCTTAACCCCAAGATGGTTTGATGTACAACTATTTTATCTACAATGTGAAAAAATGTTGTGTTCAAGATATTTACAAAAGGAGTATCTTCACATGCATTCATGTTATTTTTCATTTAGTTGGCTCTGATACCTTTTCTCTCAAAGCTCCTAAAGCAAAAACTATATTTAACATCACTAAATATAGTCTTCTAGGTGGTATCTTTTTCATTATGTTTTTAATTTCTTTAAACTGAGATTAGCATTTCCAATTTCTCATCCTCCCACTACTACTTAGTTTAGGCTTTAATCCTCTGCCACTTGACTTTCACCTCCAACCCCTCCCCCCCACTACTGATTTTCTAACACCTACAGAAACTTCATTGCTGATGAAGCTAATGGCACTATTTTTGACAGTTATTTTGCCTGGCATCCCCACAATATTTCTTTTAAAAAAATGAAGTTCAGTCATTCTTCCAGTGATCTCAGTTCCTTGTGAATAGACTGTTGGGGAATCGCAGGTACAGTCATTAAAAAAACATTACTTGGAAAGGAAAATAAAATGATAAGTCTGAGTGTCTTATGGACAAAATGTACCAGCTTATTTGATCTTTAGTTTGCTTTTAAAATTTCTTCCATTTTTGAAAACATAATCCTTTATTCAAACTTTAACCTGCTTCTGTTTTCTCCCCCTCTTCAGAAACATAATATCACTTTCAATCCTCTTTTTAATTTCTATATTTTTATTAAATAAGGGTGACTACATATTCTCCTTTTGCAGAAGACAGGAATCCTCTCATTCTTCCATTTGTCTGGGTCTTCCTCTCAGAAGTCTCTCCACAAATGTAAGACAAGCAAAATGATGACAAAGGTGATGTTTGCCTCCATAGTCTTTGTTGTCCATACTCCTCCACCTAAACCCCCAGGCTCCTTTTGTCTGACTCCTCAAAGTATATTGGCCTGTGCCTTGATTATGTTGTCCTGTAAGACCAGCTGGCTTTCCTTTTTGTAATGCAAGTGCATGACTTAAGCTTTGATTGCTGAGCCATACAATTCAAAGAAGCATCCACTTTAAAGATAGCCATCTCCAACCAGATAGTTAGGCTGGAATACCCCCACCATCCTTTCCTTTGTTTTAGACAGTGTCTAACCTCTTGGCATTTCTGGGCCACACTGGAAGAAGAAGAGTTGTCTTGGACCACACATTAAATACACAAAATACACTAAATACACACATTAAATACATTAAAGAAAACTGATGAGAAAAAGAGAGGTTTAAGCAAATTTATGATTTTGTGTCAGGCCACATTCACAGCCATCCTGGGCTGCATGCGGCCTGTGGGCCATGGGTTGCACACCCCTATGAGATCTTGGTTGTTTGGGCCACTAGTTCTATCTCTTCCTACACTTTAAATTTTCACTCTTACATTTTAAATTCACTAATAAAGAGGCATCCCAGGAAGTCCCAAGTTCTCCCTCTCTTGCAATCATAAGAACTAGAAGGGCCCATCCAGCCACAACACTGGTTATCATTAGGCAGAGAATGCCCAAAAGCTGGTGGAGTGCTTCACTCTGACATCTTCTTGAGCTCACTCTTCCTAACTAATGTAGCAACTCTGGACTCTTCTCTCTCACCTTCTTCCTATTAGACCACATTCACTTAATTATATGTCAGGACTTGCTTCCACATGGCTACTTGAAAATCCGAGACAAGCTATTTAAAATGGAACTATTTCATCCAGTGTCTATTATTTGCCAAGCACAGGGCTAGGCTCTGCATCATAAAACTCATTTAATTTATACAAAAATACTCACTATTTTTACTTATGTAATGTTTTACCTTCTTCCATAAATACTTGTGTTTAACTAGGTGATTTGTTGTAACTCTCTGAATTAGAATCATCTAGGAGACTTTTACAATATAGATTCCTGAACTTAGAGAGACCTAAAGAATTTTATCCAGGCAGTGGGGGAGAGGAGTTAGGTGACAGTGGAAAAATTAACAACCAGAATATTATTAGTGTTGTGATCAAGAATGTCATATGCATATGCATATTAATGTATGAGATCCACCCAGACAATAAAGGACATTGTTGCCCAAACTTGACATCATCACTTATATCTACATCTCCTTCCTAATTGGTACTGTCTATTACATCATATACAATCTGTTAATTTACATATATATTATACTGTAATTTCAGATACACATGAAACATATATAGAATATTAAGTGCCTATTATGACTCTTCTGTTCTTGATATTATCTGTGACCATTATGTATATTTTTTAGCAAGAGGTAAAGACTCTTTTTAACTGCTCCTAGTCCTTAACCAATATTAATTATTTATAATTATAACTATGAAAATATGTCCTATCTGAATCCATAGTTTCTAGGGTTCCTGTTATTTTTTATCACTGAATAAAATAGTATCTCCTCAGAAGAGATTAATTAGTTTGTTAAATGAATCATTTTTCACTCAGTTGGCTTTATATCCTGCAAATGACAGCTGAGTCTGGAAAAATTGATTTCTTTGGTCCTAGGGACATGTACCTTATAAAATTAGGTACATACAGCAAGGCCAGCTTTGATTCCAAGGGACTAACACAGGAAAATGGACACTCATCTAGGGAAACTCTAAAAAAAAACCCTCTATAAAAAAACCATAGGGGAATTGATGCAGACTTGGCACAACTAAGATGAACACACTAATAAAGCTACTGGTCAACATTATATAATGACAGCCTGTCACATACACTTACCTCAGATCTTAAACCCTCAAAGTTTCTCAAGAAGTAGGTAAATAATGAAAACTGTTTTCTTTGATGACCCATCCACTACAAAAAACATGGTCTCTTTGTGAGCCTCTCATACTGATCAACAGCTTATTCAAGGAAAGAAAAACAGTGCTTTGCTTTCCAGTTCTCTGAGATATTTTTCATACCCTCTCAATCCTCCTTTATGCAAATCCTACTTTTGCCTTTGTTAGATAATATCAATTTATTAATGGTTTCTCTTATATGTAAGTAGTGAAGATTTATAAACACAAATCTCATTTAAGTTAGAGTTGGGAGTTAGGTGCAGCTCATACCTTACCATTCATCCTCAATGACCTCCAGCAGGAAAATGTTCTGCACTCTACTACTCTAGCAAGAAGAAAGAGGATCTTCTCAACAGGCAATCACTCAGCCCAAAACTTAAAAATCAGCCAATGGAAAGCCACTATATGTCAAACTCATTTTGCTCCAAGGACTTTTTGTTTACAATAGCTCCTCTGAATTTCCCCTTTCCTTTATAAAAGAACTTCCCTTTTGTTTCTCTGGACTTGAGGGTGGTTGGCCATTATATCACATGCCCCAAAATGCAATTCTTTTTTTTTTGGTCTAAACATCAAAGTTTATTGAAATAAATTATATTCTATAATAAAAAAATACTAAGGATGTTATCACTGGTTACAGTTTTAACTCTATTAACAAGAAATCCAACATTTTAATTCAAGAATGACACCTTTTTTCTGCTACAGTGATAAACATGATATTAGTGTTGCATACCAAATTGCAATTCTTTGTTGTTCCTGAATAAATCAATTTTCAGTAGAAATATCTGGCTGTGTATTTGTTTAAGGTCAACAAAGTGCAATTGTGTGCTAATAGTTTAGTATGCTTTAGTTAATCTTTGCCTCATCCTTTAAATTTGATTTATCTAAGAATTAATTCTCTCCCATTTACTCTAGGGCTACAAAAAGAGCAATAAGTTGAATAAACTATGAAGTGACTAAAAATGAACGTCCTTGCTGTCCTTTTCTGTTTCAAACTTCTTCCTCTGAATAGACAGCAGGCAAAAATAGTTTTACTGAAATACTCTTTTCAACCTTGCTATGCTGTGCAACAAAAAGTGCCTCTCTCTCCTGAGCTATTGAATTACTCTCTAGTGAGTAATTTAGATATTAAGGGAACATTTTTGTTGAAGTAATAGATGTTTAGAAAGAATGAAATTGTTTTTGCTTAAGTTTTTCATCATAAAAGAATATTTCAACTTTAAGCAATGTAATATTCTTTCTTTGTATAAATTCCAAGCCTTTGGAAAGTATGTTTCTGTATGTTCTTGATATTATACTACATACATGACTACTTATGGATAAAAAACACAGCTCTGGCTGTGTCCTTAGTTTTATAAAGGCCTATTATATAGTTCATAACACATCTACTACAATTTTCCACATTAAAAGTTGATGTAAGCTTAACTAACCATGTTACAGAAGGATATGCCAACAAATATTTCTTTCTCTTATCTCTCAAAAGGGAAAAAGAATTCTCATATCTGCCTTACAGTACTTACTCTTTTGATAATTTTTCATGGTTTCAGCTTGCAGCTCCTCATTGTGTTTAACTGTGCCGTGTTAGGGAAGATGTGCCTCTACACTGGTCTAAAAGGATGTCAACCTACTCTTACTCTCCAGGCATCTTCTGGAGGGTCTTAAGTTCTTCAAGTTTCCCATTTTTTTTATGTCATATAAAGACTCTCATATTATATTAGAGACTCTTTCTTATTGTAAACCCTGGAAACATTTTCCTTTGATGTCTGTCACAAAGGGAAGAAAACCTAGTGTAAAGGAGAATAGAAAAACTTCCTCTGGGTTTTGGAAGACGTATGATGGTTCTGAGCAAGAAGCTGGCTCTCCTACTCCCAAAATAATTATATTTATATGTTTCTGTTGAGTCTTCTGAAGGTGCACTGGGATCACTTGAATGAATCAATGAAGAATCCTCAGAGACTTAGGTTCTAATGTCACTAATACATTTTTTGCATCACGAACTTTGGCAAAGCAATTAAAATAGGCAGCATCGGGGACACTGTCCTTCGAGATATAAGATAGCAGCCTCAGACAGAGGCCAGGTACCCATTTTACAGATAAGAAAAAAAGCACGAGCCTGATACAATTCCTTAATATACCTTCTGACTTTATGGGTGTAGAAATTTTAATACTCAAAATATTTTGCTTTATGTAATTTCCCATTAGTAATTGCTCGTAAAGCATATTTTTAATATAAAAATACATTGAGAAAAGGTCCCATGTACAGTGATCCCTCACCTATCATGGGGCTTACATTCCAGAGACCCCGCGATAGGTGAAAGTCTGCAAAGTAGTGGTGTTATATTTATTTTATTATTGATATATATTTTAAAGCTTTATAAACCCTTTCCACACTCCTATAAAGCTTTCCCACTCTCTTATTAACCTTTCACACAGTCTTATAAACACTTCATATTAAAACAATAAATATTATATAAATACCTATATACCACAAAATCCTGTAATATAGTGAAAACTCTGCGATACAGAATTAGATATATATATTTTTTAAAAACTCCGTGATACAGTGAAGCTGCAATAAGTGAACCATGACATAGCGAGGGCCAACTGTATTTAATGATATTATAGATTAAATGTATATGTTTTTTAAATTGGGAGCATTTATCTACTTTTGAAAAACTGGATGAATATGACATACATACGAGATGTGTCCGGAAAAAGTCCAGCCATTGTTAATGTAACAAGAACAATTTGGACTACATTGATGTAACCTGGCAGCCAAGGAGAGTGGACTGGAATGTGCATGTGTGAACAATGACAACTTCACTGTACTAGTCAGTGGGGTGGTAGACACTGTTCAGTGAGCATGTATACTGTGTGGTTATCACATTCAAAAGGACTGAGTAAGTAGAGCAATTAATCTGTATTAAATTTTGTGTTAAGATTGAACATTCCTCCACCAGAACTACTTCAGTGATTCAAAAGGCTGCAGCTATGGGCAACTGGTGACTAGCAGCTTCATCATGACAATGCATTTGCTCACATGTCAGTCTTGTGCAGAGTTTTTTTTGCAAAACATCAAATCACCCAGGTGACTCAGCCCCTCTACAGCCCAAATTTGGTGCCCTGTGACTTCTGGCTTTTCCCAAAACTAAAACCACCTTGAAAAGGGATGGGATTTCAGAGCATCAATGAGGTTCAGGAAAATATGACCAGGCAGCTGATGAAGATTGGGAGAAATGTGTGCAGTCCCATGGTGCCTGCTTTGAAGGACACTAAGGTGTCATTATTCTACATACAATGTTGCTTTTATCTTGTATCTTCTTTAATAAATGTCTCTAGTTTTCATTGTATGTGGCTGGATACTTTCTGGACAGACCTTGCCTTATTCTTCATTGTGCCTACGGATGATACTTTGTAAGACCATACTTACATGGATGACGGAACAAGAGTTTGCCCATTTAAAAACCACTGATCTAGTGATTTTGGCTTTGAAGTATCTGCCCCTGAAATATTTTTGTATTTTCAAAAGGAACCTATCTGGGAATATTTTAAGACATAAACTAAGGTTTGGAAGATTAATTATAAAATGTTGCTTTCGGCCAATTAAAAAAGGGAAATAGGACTTCTGGTGAAGATGGAGGCGTAGGTAGACATACCATGCCTCCTCGCACAACCAAAAGAGGAAAAACAGCAATTTAAAAAACAAAACAGCCAGAACTGACAGAAAATCGAACTGAATGGAAGTCTGACAACCAAGGAGTTAAAGAAGACATGTTCATCCAGACCCATAAGCGAGGCAGAGCTGGGCGGAGAGTGCACGGCAATATGGCGGTTTGTGGAATGGTACTGACAACACTGCAGCTGCCCGGAGAGACCCACGGCAGGTGCACCTGGCCAAAACACAGACAATGCACTCAGGGAAACCCGCTGCCCGTGCACTCAGCAAAACCCATGGCTGGCCACCCAAACCCAGCGCGGCAGAGACTGGTGGACCGGGAGGTCCCTCATTCACACGCAGATAAACTGGGAGAAAAAGCTGGGGAGCAGAGAAGACCAAGCAATCCACCATTGCAGGGAAATAAAACCTCAAACCACTGATTGAAAACACCTGCAGGGGTTGAGGCGCCAGCAGGAGGAACTCCCGGCCTCACAGGAGAGTTCATTGGAGAGACCCACAGAGACCTGGAACTATGCAAGCCTGCCCCCCCATCCCCAGAGCCAGCACAGAAGGACCCAACTTACTTGCTTGTGAGAGCAGAGCAAGTGCCATTGTTTGCTCAGGCCCCGACCCCATAGGCAGCATCACAACACAACCACGTGGGTTATCCCGCCCTAGTGAACACCTAAGGCTCCAACCCCTTAAAGTAAGAGGTGTGCTGAGAAAAAAAAAATTGGCCCAAATGAAAGAACAGATCAAAGCTCCAGAAAAAATACAACTAAGCCATGAAGAGATAGCCAACCTATCAGTTGCACAGTTCAAAATACTGGTAATCAGGAAGCTCACAGGATTGGTTGAAATTTGGTCCCAATTAGAAGAACAAATGAAGGATACACTAAAGAAAATGAGGGGAAACGTGCAGGGAACCAATAGGGATGAGAAGGAAACTGGGACTCAAATCAACAGAGTGGGCCAGCAGAAAGAAAAAAACATCTAACCAGAAAAGAATGAAGAAACAAGAATATTTCTTCTTTCTTATGGGGTTTTGGACATTTTTTGCAGGTCAAGTCTGCTGGTGATGAACTCACTCAGTTTGTCTTTGACAGTCTTTTTCTCCTTCACTCTTGAAAGATAATTTAACTGGATATATGTAGCTTAGTGGTTTTTCTCTTTAAACACTTTAGATACTTCATTCTAGCTCCTCTTGCTTGCATATTTTCTGATTAAAAGTATGTTGTAATTTTAACCATCTGTCTAGAAAGACTATATTTTCCCCCCTCTGGATTATTTTTTGCTTTTATTTTTCTTTTTATGCATTTTTAATATGGTATAGATAACTTTTTTCTTTTTTGCTATTTATCCTTCTTGGTGTTCTCTAATTTTTGTACCTGTTTTTTGGTTTCAGTCATTAATTTTAGAAAATTCTACAGCCATTATTTCTTCAAATACACATACTTCCTTTTCACTCTCATCTTTCTCTTCCCCTTCTGGCATTCCAGTTATTCATATTTTACACAGTTTGGAATTGTCCCATAATCTCTGTGTGCAGCGGTCTGTTGCTACTTAATTCTTTTTTCTCTTCGCATTTGTTTGATAAGTTTCTACTGGGCTATCTTCAAGAATCACTGATTATTTCCTTTGCCATGTCCAA
>PVJI01006770.1:0-83617 GCA_004026765.1 Micronycteris hirsuta | reverse complement strand
CCCCCCGTATGCCTCATCTAGAAAATGAGGGTAACCCCCTTCCGTACAGGAGAGCTGGCTGCCAGGTCCGGGCTGTTCAAACGAGAAGGTTCTGCAGGGTGCGGCAGGGCCATTCTGGGGCCGCCTGGACCGGGCTGCTTCCTCATCCTGTGGCCCCTCCCGGGCCAGGCCCTCCTAGAGTGGGGGGTGAGGGTGTCTAGGCTTGTCCTGCTGCTGATTGTTCTTTTCAGACCCCTCCCTGGCAATGCCAAATCCGTGGGGCCTGCACATTCTGCCCCAAAACCTGTCAAACCAGTTGATGGGGAGGAGGGGGCACTTGGGAGGGGCAGCAGGAGGTGCGAGAAGCAGCCTCCCCTGGTCCAGCCCAGACTAAGCAACCCTGAGGCTCTGAACGCTGCAAACAGACCCTCTGACAAACAGTGGCTGCTTGGCCTGGCCATGGGGCTCAGTGGGGGACCGTCTGGGCCATGGACGCCACCGGCGCTGCTGCTGATCTGCCTGCGGTTGGGAACAGGCCTGGGTGAGTGAGGGGGGGTGGAGCGGGGGTGCCCACTGAGCCCCCGGCTTCGGGAGGACGGCCCTCTCCTTGCCAGCTCCCAATCCTCAAGTCTGGGGACCGGGTCGTGGGTGGGTCAGAAAAGACAGCCCGCCAAACAGGTCACAAGACGGACACCTATCCCACACTCCAAGACGGGGGAGTGAGTGATGCTTCCTCTCTCGGGGCTTCTCATCTCTGTGCACCCTGAGCCCCCACCTGAGTTCTCACCAAATGGTACCGCTCCACCGCTCCATGCTCTCCTTCCCGTCTCTGAGCAAAGGTTAAAAGAAGTCCACAAGGATAGCCCCCCAAGGAAGCCCTGCGGGGGACTGCAGGCATTATTCTCTGGGCTCTTAAACTAGAGGGGCTTAGAGATGCAGCCTCCCCATCTCTTCTGTTCCATGCCTTTGCCCTTGATCAGCGAACATTAAGTGCTTGCTGTATGCAGTGTGTGCTGGGCCTCAGAGATAGAACTGGCTGATCAGAGAAAGGAGTGTTCTAGCACTGAACCTTGGGAGTTAAATGCAATTACATGGAAATGAAGTTGATTGAACTGAATTGAACGAAAGGAGGGAGTGGGTTCTGGAGACTTGCGTAACAGCACACTTCATTTTTCTGTGGCTTTCCGGTATTTGGAGCTGGAGAGAGGAGCAGCCCTGCTCTTGAGGGGCCCAGGGAGAGGTTAGGGGCTCCGAGCTCCCCCCAGCAGCAGGGCTGGATGTGGGCACGGGGGCCCAGGCTTCCTGTCCTTCCCGGCCCTTTCGCAGATGAGGCTGGGAGGGGCTGAGACAGGGACACGTTCCAGAAGGGGAAGCTGCCTTACGGTGGGGGGGGGGGGGAGTGGCAGAGCACTTGGCGGGGAGGAGAGGGGTTCCAAGTTCTGAGCCAGGACACCGTCCCCCTCTTGCTGACCCACGTCCTGGCCTGAGGTCTTGGAGGGGAACTTCCTCTATTACCTCCCAAGCCATTCATTTCTCTCATCAAGCAAAGCAATCTGGACCATGTGGGTGGAGCTGGAGTGGCTAGAGAGGTGGGTAAACTGAGGCCCAGAGAGTCAGAGCTCGAGGCCACTGGGCACCAGTAGGACTCAGGCCCCCCTATATCTGAGTCTCACCCCAGCAAGGCCTAAGACCCCTTCCCCAGAAGAGCCATGCATGCAGCTGGGAGAAGGGGCCCTGTGCCTCTGGCTGCCCCCTTCCCTGGACTCTGCCCGTCACACGGAGACCCCAGGTGAGGCAGGGACAGATGGGCCTCCCCCTGACCTCCCACAATGCCCACCCTTAGTAAGCTCCCAAGGCAGGGGCCAGGCCTGGACTCAGGCCACCCACGCCTGCCCCACAGACGCAGAGTCGCCAGGGGGCGCTCCGGGGTGATGCTGGACAAAGCGCCCAGGAAAAGTCCTCACTCCTCCCTCAGATGAGCGTGCCCAGGGCAGGCCTGTGCGTTTTCCCGCAGGCTGGGCTCCCGGGGCCATGTCCAGCCCTGCTCGCCCCTCGGTCTGGGCTGGGAGGGCTTGGTTTTCTGGCTAAGCCTCTTCTCTCTGACCCTCACCGGCCCCAGAGCACATCGACTATGTGCCCCAGCTCTCAAATGCCACTCTGGCGGGGACCCTCACCCAGTCCACCTTCACGCTGGAGCAGCCGCAGGGCCAGTTCAGCCACCTCAACATCTCCGACTTTGACCCCGTCTGGCTGGTGGTGGCCCATAGCAATGGTGGGTGCCACCGGGGCAGGCCTTGGGTGCCCTCTGTGAGAGGAGCAGTAGGGGAGGGAGGGGGTTGGGGAGCGGCTGCCACCGGGGATGTGGCTGGGGGCTGTCTGGCCTGGTGGGATGTGCTGGAGCCCTGCCCATGTGGCCCCCATGCCATATGGAGCCAGATGAGCAGGTCACACTCTAAGCCTGGAGACTTCTGGGGGCCCCTGAGGACTGGGGTGGGCCAGCCCCTGTCGTCAGAGCCACCATTACCCACCGTCTGACCCTGATGCCACCCGCAGCCTTCCGGAACTTCACTGCCCCACAGAAGGTGGAGGACTCCCCCGTCCCTGCCGACTTCCCCCAGAGGGGCTACTACCTCACACTGATGGCCAACCGGGCGCTCTATCCGCGTAGTCAGCTTGGCAACCAGCTCCGCGTCCTCCGCGTTGGCAATGACACCGGCTGCTCACCATCCGCGACGGGCTGCAACCACCCCCTGCCCGGCCCAGGCCCCTACCGGTGAGCAGCTCTGCCAGGCTCTGCTGCCCCGTCCATGCCCAGGCCTGAGCCCGGGCAGCCCCCAGCTGGGCGCCTGGGTTCCCTGCCTAGTTCTGCACGTGGGGGGAGGCCCGGGTCAGTTCCCCTGTCTTTCTTACGCAGAGGGCCCCTGACTTGAGCCCCTGCCCCTGAGGGCCATTTGGATCCCACAGATGGAATCTCCTCATCCGGGGAGCCCCGTCCTGGGAGGGACTGGCCCCTTGAGCTACCTGCCCTCACTGAACGTCACAGATGGTTGGTGCTGGGGGATCTATCCACCCCATGCACATTTCCCAAGTGAGAACACTGGGATCAGAGAGGGTGAGGGATGCACCCAAGGCCACACAGCTGGGAAATATCACAGCTGGGATGGGAGCCCCTTCAGGCGAGTTCCAAGGCTGTGCTTTAACCATCAAGCCCTGGGAATCAAGGGGACAGACTGATAGGCACCAGGGCCGAGGGGTTCAGGACCCAGGGACCCTCACTCCCAATGCTGGGCTTTCTGTTCAGAGTAAAGTTCCTGGTGATGAATGACAGAGGACCCGTGGCTGAGACAGAGTGGTCCGGTGACACCCATCTGCTGCAAGGTTTGGAGCCGGATGGGCAGGTCCCGCACTCGGCTGAGGGCCTGGGGAGGTGCTGAGGACTGGGTGTGGGCCGGCCCCTGCGGGTCAGAGCCTCCATTACCTGCTGCAGGCACCCTCCCCCAGCCTGGGTGTGGGCGGTCGATCTGGAGACTGTTCCAGGTCCCCTCTCAGGTCAGTTCAGGTCTCTTTCCTCCCCGCACGGCCTGCCCGCCCGCCTGCCTGCCTGCCTGCCTGCCTGCCTGCCTCAGCTGAGGCAGTCCAGGCCACCCCAGGGCCCAAGAGCGCGGGCACAGTGGTCATCATTGCCATCCTGGCCATCCTGCTGACCATCCTCCTCATCGCCCTCCTTGCCCTGCTCATCTACACCTGGTAAGTGGACCAGGCCGAGACCTCCTGGGCCCCCGGCAGGGGGGAGGTCTCCGACCTGGATTGCCTTTATCCTCTTCTCCCTCCCTCACGTGTTCCTCAGACGACCCTGGCCCAAGCCCCCAGCCCAGCTACCCCTCGCTGGCCATGCTGGCGTGGCTTTCCCTGAAGGCCAGACATGGCTATCAATTATTGAGAAGGAATCCCCAAGGTTCCAGAACCTCTTAACCTCTCCTTCACTTGTCCCTCTCCCTTCTACTTGCCCAAGGGTCCATAGTTCCTGAGTGGGCACCACTGCTCCCTGGTGACAGCTGTTGGAATTGCGGGTGGGGCGGGCCGCAGACTTTCCAGCTGGGAGTCAGCCAGGTGGAGACAATTGCTTTGGGACCAAGCACTAAGCTTTGCCTCAAGCCTTTCATTCAGGGCTCAGACACAGGGCCTGGGGAGCGGCATGTCCACAAAGCCACCTAGAGGCAAGGGGAAACCTATCCCTGGATAGGGTTTGGGGAGGAGGGAGGGGAGAAGGAGGTGCTGGGGCCAGAGGGTTGCTGGCAGCCAGGCAAAGCCTGGTGCTGGGTCCCAGCTGGGGAAGTGGCCGCATCCTGAAGGCTGGAGGCAGCCACTGGTGGGTTTTGATTAGGGGAGACAGGCATCCTGACAGGTGGGGGAGTGGAAGAGGGGGCATGGGGGCTGGGCGATGGCCAAGGCCAGGGAGGGGAGAGCTGGCTTCATGCAGCTTAGAGGAAATGCCTGGTTCCCTCTGGTTGGCCCAGCCTGGCCAGTGTGGCCGCAGTGTCTCCAGGGCTCCGTGCCTGGAGCTCCAAGCTGTAGGCATAGCCAGGGGCCTTCAAGCCTTATATGTCCGTCACTCTCTCCCCCTCTCTCCTCCGTGTCCCCCACCCGAGCTACGACACCTGTGGGAGCACCTCCATTTCGGGACGAGGGGAGTCGGTGTGCATGAGAAGATATAAACCCCACCACCTGTTCAGCCCTCCTCCAGCTGTGCGGGGCTCCTGAGTGGCTCCGGGGCTCCCATCTGCTCCTCAACCCCCTCCCTGGAGCCTGGGCTGGGAGCATGTCCTGCAGCTTCTGGAGCTCAGGAAGGAATATCAGAAATAAATGTGCCAACACCCCATGTACATCTGTGCCATTGTATAGCTGGCAGCCTCCCCCTCTGCTGCCCCCACATCCTCTGGGGGGTAGGGGTGGCCTGCAGGAGGATATAGTGCCAGGGCCGTGGCCCGGGGACCCAGGCCAGCTAAGCCACCTAGGGCATATCAAGCCTCTCTTTGGGCCTCAGTGTCCCTACCTGTAAAATGAGGGTGATCACACTGCCCACTGGGCTGGGGTGAATGGGCCAGCCCCGCCCTGCAGGCCTGACACTCGCTGCTCCCTTACCCCAGCACCCTCCTGTGGCCCCTCTCTCCAGCTGGCCTCGCCTCCTGGCTGGAGGACCCTGAGCTGTTCATCTCCCCTTTTTCCAACTCCTGCAGGAGAGGGGCAGCTTCTAAGCTTCACCCGCCTCTGGGCTTACTCTGGGCCTTGCGGGGGTGGGGTGGGGAGGAACTGCCTGTGAAACTCAGCCCCTAGGGAAGCCTGGGCTCAGCCCAGAGCAGACGCCAGCCCTGAACCTCACCCGGGCACGCAGCATTTTCATCATCAGCTCCACTCCAGGTAGGCCCTGAAGGGCTGGAGGCGACTCTGGAGGTGTCTCGGGCAAGGTTCTGCCCTCAAGTTGCCCGCCGCTGTGAGGGAGGAGAGGGTTATTACCACGCGCAGGCATGGAGGGAACACGGCATTCCCTCCAGCTTGGAGGAGGCTTCCTAAACAGGTTGGCCTTGGAGAAGGGGCAGCCCTGTGCCGGGAGACACGGGAAGGGTGCCTGGGGGAGAGCAACAGCGTGTGCAAAGGCATGGAAGTATTGGGGACCTCTGGGTGGGCAGGTGGGGGGCAGCTAGAAGGTTGGCTGGGATGTAGAGGGAATCCAGGAGGCACCCCAGGCCAGGTGGAGGGCCCTAACGGCTGGGGCGCAGGGTTGGGGAAGGAGGGCGCTGGCTGGCTTTCCAGATCCCTATCTCTGGGATGTGCACAGGGCCCTCATTGGTTTATTAGCCTGCGGGCACATCCTGCTCCTGCTGTGCAGGATACGCTAGTGTGACCCTGGGGAGCCAGGTTAGGAGAGGCAGGGAGGGGAGGGGGCAGACTCCCGACTCGTCTTGCTCTTCTCACAGCCTTTTCAGAGCAGCCATGAGCTCTGCCCCTGGGGCTGGGTGACTCTGGACAGGTCACTCACTCTCTTTGGGCCCCAGTGTCGCTTTACGTAAAAAGTGAAGGTCGAACGAGGTAACCCTAAGGCCTTTGCACTGCACAAGGCGTAGGCTTGTGTGGGCTGGCCTGCCCGGCAGGAAACAGATGGCATGCCTCTCGCAGGGCAATTGAGAGAGTTTACAAAGGTGTGGGCAGTGCTAGGGGAACCGACAGGAGAGGGTGACCCAGGGCACCAAGGGGGCCGTAAGCACTCCAGTACCCGAAGGGCTGATGTGATGGGGGGAGTGCTGTGTCCAGGGCCAATGAATGGGAGCCACGGGCAGGGGCCGCCTGTCGGAAGTAGGGGCTGCAGGTAGAAGGGTGCCACCACTGTGGGGAGCCAGTGAGCAAATACCCCTGCCTCTCCCCTGCCTTCTGATCTCATATGGGCGCCTCCACTCATGACACCTGGCCAGAAGTAAGAGGGGCAGCGGGATCTGGATGGTGTGGTCCGTGGTCCATGTCCCAGCTCACTGGGTCCAGAGCAGGACAGAGAAGGGCCAAGAATGAACTTGGAGGACATTGCCATCTGTTTTTTACCCACGGCACTTCCAACCCCAAATGTGTTGGTTTTCTCACACCGACCAATTCTCCAACTCTCCGGACACCACCTGAGTGTCCTGCAGTCTGACTCGGTTCTGACGCGAACGCCCTGGGGTCAGTGCAGACGCTGCAGCTGAAGGGCTGGGGCCCACAAGACTGCCCCCTCCTCAGGCACCAGCTGCAAGTAGCACATGCCCAGGGTAGCCACACACTTCTGTCCATCCAGTTTAGAAATCAAGGATTCCCGTGACCACCTCCTCAGCCTAGGCAATTGGCTAAAATGGCTCGCAGAACTCAGGAAAAACAGTTTACTGAGCATTATCAGTTTGTGACAAAGGATACAGCTCAGGAACAGCAAAGCAGGAGATACACAGGGCTGGGAATGAGGGCGCTGAGCAGAGTTTCCGTGCTATCTCTGGGTGTGGCCCCCCCAGCACCTCTATGTCTTCATCAACCTAGAAGCCCTCTGAACCCCGTTGTCTGGGGTTTTTATGGAGGTTCCACTACCAGGCACGACTGATTAAATCGTTGGCTGTGGTCATGGAACTCACGCTCTAGCCCCTCTCCCTCCCTGGAGATTATGGGGGTAGGGGGTTAGGCTGAAAGTCCTCGTGACCAGCCTGCATCCTGAAGCCATCCAGGAGCTCACCTCGTTAAACAGACACTCTGGTCGGTTGGAAAGGGCTCATTGTGAACAGCAAAATGTGCTCCTCTTACCCCCGCCCTGCAAAATCCCACGGGTTTTAGCAGCTCTGTGCCAGGAGCCAGGGACGAAGACCAAATGCACCAAGAGTCCCCCCGTATCCACAGGGGACACCTCCAGCCCTCCTACTGGATGCCTGAAAGCTCAGACACTACCAGACCCTACGCACCCTGTGCTTTCTCCTGTGCATAACACTCACGATAAAGTGGAACGCATGCATCGGGCCCAGTGACGGATGAACAGCAGTGACCGGTCATGAAATAGAGCAGTCAAGCTGGTCAGTGAGCTGGCTGCCACGTGACGAGCGAGTGAGGAGCATGTGCAGCGTGGGTTCCTCGGACGAAGGATGACTCGTGTCCCAAGCAGGACGGAGTGGGACTCAATAATGCCACTCAGAACGATGCACAATTTAAAATATATGAATTGCCTATTTCTGGAATTCTCCATTTAATATTTTTGGACCACAGTTGACCGCAGGTAACTGAAACCGTGATAAGGGGGAAGAACACATTTTGTATTGTATCACAGTATCACAGAGGGACACAGGCTGTCTTTGTGCGGGTCCTGTGGAATCAGACCCTTCCCCACCCTTGTGGTCTCCCGACTGGAGACAGGTAGACAGATGACCACACAGTCCTGCCCTGGACAGAGGGCGGCCTGAGGCCAGGGAGGGGGCTCTGCAGGAGCTGATCCCAGAGTGCTGGAGGACAGGGTCCTGGTTGCCTCTGGCTGGATATCCTGAGTCCCCTCAGGCCACCCCGCCTCCCCCCAGCCAAACCTGGAGCTGCCACCAGCCCCACACCTCCTGGTGTGGTGGTCCTCTAGCCCCCAGGCCAAATGCTGGAGAAGACCCCCATCAAACTCTCTCTCTGACCCACGCATCCCCACTGGGGACATGTGATAGACACAGCCTGACCAAAAAGACTTAGGCCACTTTCTTGAAACCTGTCCTGTGCTGAGCCCAGAGCCCAACCTCAGGGGCTCGGGAGAGCCAGCATGCTATGGGTGGGATTGTCCCCCACCCGAATTCCCATGGGATCCCTTCCATGACTGGGCTTGCTTCTCTGGGCTTTTAGGGGCCTAAAGCACAAGCTGGTGGGGTGACCCTGGCTACACGGTGTGGCTGCGCCAGCCCCTTAACTCTTCAGCTCTCAGGGCGCACGGCTAGGGCTAACGGACTCAGTGACAATGTCTTGAGTCTGTCCAGCAGGCCACATGTCACCGGATATCAGCCTGATAAATGGACAGATGGATGGGGGAGGGGGCCTACGCATCCCTCACTGCCTCTTTCTGTCCCCGTCTCTTTCTTTCTGGCTGCCTATCTCCCTGTGCCCCCTTCTCTCACGTTTCTTTGCCTGTTTCTCGGTGTCTCTTGTCTCTATTTTTAACTTGGACAAGCCGTGAGAACTGGCTTCCTGAGGGGAAGCCGTCTGAGCTGGCCGGAGAGGGGCATAGCCGCTTCCGAATAAACAAGGTAAAACCGGAGGCCAGCTCCAGGTCTGGGCTCGGTAGGCACAGGGGCAAAAATAGAGCAGGAAGAGGAAGGGAGCAGAGAACGTGTGTGGGGCCAGGACCATTCACAGCCTGTCACCCCACACTGGTAGATACAGAGGGGCTCCCCCAGGTCCCTCCCCTGCTGGCCCTGCCCCCCATGCCCTTCGGAGCCTTTAGTCCTGATGTGCTGTCTCTGTGCCCGGGACCCTTCTCCAGACACCCAGCTGTCCCCTGCAGCAGGTGCCCAGCCGGCCCGACTGGACCGTCACAGGGAATCAGGCAGCGCCGCCCCCACCACTGTGTGCTTGCTGCCCCCGTTCAGAATGGGACCTGGGGCTCTCCTAGCAGCACTGGCTCACTCGGAGGGGTCTGCAGATCCGGTGGGGCTGGAAGTCAGGTGGGCAGGAGGGCCCATGAGGCCGAGGAGAGGGAGGGACCAGCTGGTCCTGGAGTCCCGGGCGTGGGGTGCTGCTCCTGTGTCTGGCCTCATCGGCTTAAGCTGCCTGGGGGATGTTTCTCCCTCAGGGCACAAAGACGCAAGGGACAGCCCTGAGCCTGTTGGGAGGCACCTCCCTGGGAAGATGTTCCAGGCCAAGATGCAGGGTACTCTTGGGGTCTCTCTGGGGCCTTGCAGGGTGCTGGGGACATGGTGTTGCTGGGGCTGGAGTCCCTGCTTCCTGGGCAGTTTGAGCTGCCCAGAGTTGGGCCCTCGTCACTGCGGTGATGGCCCGAGGGCTCACATGTGTTGCCCTTGCCTTCCTGCCGCTGTCCCCGCCTTCCATCCCTTTCTTGGGGCCCAGATCTTCTTGGTCTTTCACGCCCTCCTCATGGCCACCTGTGACCCCTTCCACTGCAAGTCATTTGTCCCGTGAATCCCAAGGACCCCAGAATATTTCCTGTCCGCCCCGAAGCTGGCTGTCCTTCCACTCCTGGTGGGGTGAGGAAGCTGGCAGAGACAGGTGGAGAACAGCAGAAATAGAGAAGGGCACTCAGACCCCCGTTGTCAGCCACCCCTGGTCACTCCAACCCAGAGAAGGCCACACGCAGAAGGACGTGGCGACTCAGAGGAGGGACTGGCCCCTACACAGCACTTACTGAACTCCAGAAACTGGACTGAACACCTCGCGTATATGAACCCCAAATCCTTGGGGCAATCCCGTGATGAGTCTCATTTTGCAGATGAAAAACCAGGCGTCATGAGTACCGCTAGCATAGAAAACACAGGGGATGGGACTCAGCTCGGGGGCGGCAATGGGGGCCCCCAGAGCTTGGCTGGAGGGGAGGGGCCTGCAGGGCCACTGGTGGGGAAGCAGGGGTGCCCAGTTCTCCCTGCCCTGCTCCTGATCTGGGCAGCAGCCCCAGGGGAAGGGTTCCCTCACCTCCCACACTCGTGCTCCCAGCTTCCTCAGTGGGAGGATGAGGCAGGGCATTTCCACTCCTTTCTGGAAGGTTCAGAAGGTTAATGAGGGCAACGCACGTAATCCTATTCAGGGGGTTGAACTTCTGGGAAGAGAGGAACCTGGGTCTGGGCGGAGGGCCAAGGGCGGGGTGGGCAACAGCACCTATGGTCACGGGGCTGACAGCCATGCCCCAGGGCCGCAGCCGGGCCCCCTGAGCGGCCGCCGGCCACAGAACCGTTTCTGAGACTGTCAGAGACACTGGATGGAGGCTTGCCCCACCTTCCCAGGGCAGGAGACCCCCTCTCTTCCCATAGCGGACCTGCTCCGGCCTGGACTGCCTGGGGAGAGTGTGGCTGATGTGGCCTCAGATGTCCCCAGCTGGCCTACTTTGAGTCTAAGGCTCAGTGGGCCAGGGTGAAGGGAATGGCAGGTTCGGAATCCCACCTGGGCCCTAAAGGGACAGCAGGCTCGTGCTGGGAAGTTAAAAGCTGCTTCCTGGGCAGTGAATGTGAGGAGCGTCCCCCGGGCGCCCCATACTCAGAGAGACGGGGCCTTGTGCCGCACCTCCTGGCTCCGTCCCCGAGGTGGGGACATCTGCCCATGGGCTGTTCTCTCCCACCCCACCTTTCTGTGAGTCCCCTGCCACCTGCTGTCCTCCCCAGGCTTCGAGCTGAGCACTGGGGGCAGGGGAAGCTCGGCCACCATCCCTGTCCCATGAGGAGAAGGTGGCTAAGACAGAGGGACATACCCCAAGTAGATAGTCCTGAAGTGCCATGAGGGGAAACCTCGGCCTCCAGGAAGAAAGTTCTGTGTCCTCTTAAAGAAAAGGGCTCCCTCCTTGTTGACCAATTCAGTGGGCCTTTCTGCTGTGAGAGGGGGACCTGGGCCCACAGAGGGGCAGGGACGAGGTCAGGGTGGCTGCCCTCTTCTGCCAAAGGCTGAGAAATCTCCAGTTTCCACTCCTGGGCTCCTGGAGGGAAGTGAGGAGAGAGCTGGTGGGGCCACTGGTGAGAAGGAGGGAACCGTGTGAAATCCCGGGGGAGGGCGGTAAGAACCGGCCTGCTCAGCACCCAGTGTTCTCACGTTCACCCGAGGGCCCGGCAGCTCTGCTCGCAGGTTTCCCTTAGAGACCTGAGCACTCCTGTCTGCCGGAGGTGTGTGCGTGCAAGGACGCCTGCGGCAGCCTTCTTCCTGAGAGCCCCACACTGGACATGACACGGATGTCCACCCACCGGTGAGGGATACGCAGACTATGGAGAGAACTGCACCCACGCCGCGGGGCGCCCTCAGCAATGAAGGACGGACTGTGGGCACACGCAGCCGCGTGGGGCTGCCTGGGCCGCCGTCAGGCCGAGGAGGAGAGGCCTGGCTCGGAAGAATACTCCAGTGTGACCGGCTCTGTCGGCCCTCACGGGGCGCCGTGTTTTTGCAACCCGAGGTCTGTGGCAACGCTGCACAGGCAAGCCTATCAGCACTATTTTCCCAATAGGTTAGCGTTTTTTTTTTTGCAATAAATTATTTTTAAATTAAGGTGTGTACTTTGTTTTCTTAGACATAATGCTATTTGCACACTTAATAGACTGCAGTATAGTATAAAGTATATATGCACTAGGAAGCCAGAAAATTTGTGTGACTCGCTTTACAGTGATACTCGCTTTTCTTTTGCAGTTGCCGGGACCTGAACCCCCGATCTTTCTGAGCTGTGCCTGTATGCTGTATCATTCCAGCCACAGAGAGGTCAGAAGCAGGCAAGACTGACACATGGCAATCACTTCAGGAGAGAGGTTATCCCTGAGGGTGGCGGTAGCCGACTGGGGCATGGGGAAGCCTGATGGGGGATGGAAATGGTCTACACCTTGATCTAGGTGATGGTTCCTCAGGTGTAGGCATGTGTGAAAATTCAACAAGTGGTTCACTTAAGAGTTGTGTGTTTTACTGGAAGAAATGCAGTCTGCTTATTCAGCAAGCATCTATGGAGCACACGCTGGAGGCCACCGTGGCCATGCAGTGAAGAGACAGAGGCCCCGAGGAGCCGGGAGTGTGAGGAGCCGCCTGCCACCTGGGATGCCTGGACCATTGCACTGCTCACACCATCTAGCTGCCCCTCGCTGGGCGCAAGCCAGAGAGGTGTGGGGGAGGGAGAGACTGTGGGGGAGGCGGGACAGTCACACAGAAGATCTTGGGCAGAGCAGAAGCAGAGAGACCCTAGGAGGGACTGTGTGGGCTCTGCTAGAGGCAGCTAGGGCAGGGGGCCCTCAGTAAGCTGAGGGCTGGGGGCCCCCAGAGGCTGGGGCCCTGGGTACCCGCAGGGCGCCTGGAGCTGTGGAACTGGAGAAGGGAGGGCAGCTGTTGGGTATGCAGGCTGCACAAGAGCTGCCTGAGAGGAGTCAGGCCCAGGACCAGGACCCGTCTCCACCTCCTGCCCCCCACCCCGTGGCTCCGACTTTCACCCGGAGGCTCCTGGTTCCTGTCACCCCAGCCAGGGTTCTGTCTGGAGCAGGGAGGCCGTGGCGCCAGAAGCTGGACAGGTTTATGTTCCAGCTGCAGCTGCGCTGGCCCCAGGCCGAGTCCCCTGTCTGGCACACACACATCCTTCTCCCCTTGGAGCCAGGAGAGGCTCGGCCTGTGAATGTGCCTCCTGAGCTCCAGTGACATCAGCATGCTCCCTGCACAGCGGCTCTGTGGGATGCAGCCACCATTGCCCTACTTTGCATATTAAGCAAATGAGGCCCAGAGAGACTGAGTTACTTGCCTGCAGTCCTACAGCAGGCTCTATTGTGTTAGAGGAGCCACGGTTTAAATTAAACTCAGTGCTTTGGGCCCTGCCTGGGGTGGCCCAGTGGGTTGAGCACCAGCCTGCGGACCTAAAGGTTGCCAGTTTGATTCCCAGTCAGGGCTAGTTCCCAGCTGGGGGCATGCAAGAGGCAACCAATCGATGGTTCTCTCCCTCTTTCTCCCTCCCTTCCCGTCTCTAAAAATAAATAAAATCTTAGAAAAACGACAACACCTCAGTGCTTTGGCTCAAGGGCTTACACTCTTCACTGCAGGCCTTCGTTTTATTGTTTAAAATTGTATTTAATCCTCTCTGCTGGAATGGGACAGGTAGGGAATCGAGGCAGGCAGGGCAGGGGGAGGCTGGGTGCGGAACCCCGTCTGGCCTGTGAGCGCTTCTCGGCTGCCCCTCCAGGCCTCTCACAACTGACAAGTCCGGACTCCTGGCACACCGCTGTCACTCAGCCCGGAGCCTGCCGGGGCTCCGTGCGGTGTCGGGTTAGGTGCAGGCAACCGTGTCCAGCATCCACAGGCCCATTGCTGGGCCCCTCTGACCTTGTGTGGGGGCTGCCGTCGAGGCTCGGTGGGCACTGGCAGGACAGGGGAGGCTGGGAGGGTAGCATGAGAAGCCTTTCCTCTGGGCAGGGACCAGTTTCCCCGGGAGGCCCCATGGGCATGGAGCTGCCAGCTCATCAAAGTCCTCGGGAAGGGTGAGGCGTTGGCTCCAAAATATTAAAACCACAAAATGTTTAAAAATAGTAAATGTTTACTTAAGTATCTTCCCGATGTAACACCATGTCTGCGTCGCCCACTGTTAAATTTAGTGTTTTAAAGCGTGTCACCACACGAAAACAATTTGTTGGTCACAGGGCAAGAAATCCAAGTTCCCAGGAATGCGTGATGCTTGTCGAGAAATCAGGGTCAGCAGTAAGTCAAAGCAGTTACTTGTATCCAACTTGTATGGCTGAGCTTCCAAAGCTAAGTTTTAAAAATCCTTTCAAGTATTTTTACATATAAAAATCACATGTAGAGTTGGGGTGTATTTGCAACTCTGTGGTGAAAAACACATAATATAAAATTTACCATCTCCACCACTTTCCAGCATACAGCTCAGTCGTGCCGCCCACGGGCGCCCTACTGTGCAGCCAACCTCCTGAACTCCTTCCTACTGCAAAACTGAAACCCTAGACTCACGAAATAGCAACTCTCGTCCTCCCTCCCTCAGGGAACCGCCTGGAACCTGGGCAAGCGCCGTTCCCCGTTCTGTTTCTGTGAGTTTCACTGCTCTCGGCATCGCACGTACGTGGGGTCGGGCAGCGCGCGTCTGTGCCCCAGCTGCTTCACTCACAACGCTGTCCTCCAGTTTCGTCCGCGCCGCAGCACGGACCGAGGCTTCCCCTGCTTTAAGGCTGGGCAGCATTCCACCGTGTGTGTGTTTCACACTTTCTTTATACATCCTGCCTCTTGGCAATTGTGACATGAGTGTGCAAATATCTCTTCAAGACCATTTTTAGTTCTTTCGCATATATGCTCAGAAGTGGGATTGATAATTCTATTCTTGATATTTTGAGGAACCAGGTATGGGTGTGTTTTTATTTATTTCCAGTTTTAAAAAAGTTTTTTTAAAAACACTGTCTAAGTCTATATATCGGCTTGTCTCGCGGAGGAGAGGGCGCGGAATGGGTCAGAGCTGTTGCTGTAGCAGGCTCAGAGGGTGTCAGACTGTTTCAATCATCTGCCACAGAGTGTTGCTTGCAACACTCCCAGTTTTGTTGAGAGATAGTTTATGCATGACATTGTGTTAGTTTCGGGTGTCCAATATCATGGTTTGATGTGTGCATATATTGTGAAGTGATTCCCACAACGAGTTTAGTTCACATCCATGACCTCATATAGTTACAGTGTTTTTCTTGTGATGAGAACTTTTAAAATCTACTCTTTTAGCAACTTTCAAATACACAATACAGTATTTTTCATTATAGTCACCATGCTGTACATCACATCCTCAGGACTGACTTACCTTATGACTGGAAATTCGTAACTTTGGACCACCTTCGCTCATTTCACTCCTCGCCCCCAGCACTTTTAAGTGTCTATTGGGGTGCAGAGTGGAGCCCCAGCTGCTGGGCAAGGGGTGCAGTGCACAAGCACAGGAGTTCGGGACCGAAACTTTATTTTCCTATCATTCAGTGTAATCTTGATTGAACCTTCATTTCTCAGGCAATTTGGCATCTGACCCCCTTCCTGGGGTGGTACCCAGGGGACTCTCCCTTCTCTAAGGCTCTTTCCCTGCCCCGGCGGAGGCTGAGGGGAGAGAGGACCGGTCCTTCCCAAGCTCCTCCAATGCTCAAACACTCAGACTCTGCAACTCAAACACTTTCTTTTGCGTTGTGAATCCGCTGGGAAGGTCAAAGGCTCACATTGAAACTCAGGAGCCGCGTCTGTCCTGTACCAGGACCATTATGATTTTCATGAGTCCTGGGCACTTTATTTTTATCCTCACCTGAGGACATTTAGAGAGGAAGGGAAAGAGAGAAACGTGGACCAGTTGCCTCTCATACGTGCCCGGAGCGAGGATGGTACGTGCCTGGACCGGAAACTGAAGCTGCAGCCCAGCTAATCAAACCCACAACCCTTCAGTTATGGGGCGATGCTTCAACCAACAGGGCCACACCGGCCAGGGGGAGCCCCAGGCGCTTTTGACTGATGTGAATCAAGATATTAAATTTACATTTTACGACTACTTTGATATAAAGATGAATGGATGCAATCCAGAATGGATTCATTGTTACATACTTATTACTATTATATCCATTTTTTCCTTCTGCTTCTAAAATAAATGAAAACATATTTGTGGGCCCTTAAACACATCCCACGAGAAAGGATGTTCCGGTGAGTTGACCGCGTGGGTGAGGGGCACAGGAAGGGGCCTGGAAGGAGCCGGCAGGCTGACACTCGAGATGTCGGTCCGCTGCACTACAGCACCCAGTCCGTCTGTCCCTCCTCTGTTCAACCCCGCCCCGGAAAACATCCAAGCTCTTTCCTGGCCATCCGGGTCCTTCATCGGCTGGTTCCTGTCTGTTCTCCCAGCTTCATATACCATCGGCTTTCGACACCTCCTTCTTGGATGTTCCCAGAACACCCAGCCTTCATCACACTTGCCCACCTTTGCTCAGGCTCCTCCCACCTTGACCACATCACGCACAACTGCATCCTTCCAGATCCAGCTAGAATATCGCTTTGGCTTTTAAGATCCCAAGCCCCCTCTCTCCTCTGTATTCCACACTTTCCCTCCCTGCTACCTCCATCTCTTCCCTTCAACTTCAACCCCCCTGAGGGCAGGAACCATGGCTAGCTTTTCTCTGGACGCCCAGTGCCCAGCAGTGAATGCAGAACACACAAGCAGATGACTGAGCGAATGGATGAATGAGACAGAAAAGGAGGGTGGCGGTCTGCTCAGCAAAGGGGTCCCCCCTGGGGCCCCCAGACAATTGTAGAGTCTAAGTCGATGGTGGAGCCAGAGCTGAGCTTCCCTCCCGGACCTGCCCTCTGAGTCAGCCTCTCCCCAGGGGCTGGTTTCTGGGAATGTGTTGGAAGCCTGGCCCGCCTGCCTGGCCGATGCTCTGTGCTGATCACGTTCTGCCCCAGGCGCCCCCGTGCTTAGAGGCTGTGCTTCCTGGCCACAGGGCCAGGGATGGGCAATGCGGAGGGTAAGGACCTCGTGTGTCAGCGGGGACGAAATGGGGGTAGCGGCCCGACACTCACTGGCAGTTCCCAGGGAGCATCCTCTCTTTCTTCTAAAGCAGAGTTTGACGTAGGATGCTGGGTACCTCCCGGGAATATCAGAAAATGGGGGTGACCGCACCTACCTCACAGGTTCTCATGAGAAGCAAATGAGAAAGCTATGTGGGTGCCTGGAGTCCAGGTGGCATGTACTGGGTGCTAACGAATGTCACCTGGGGTGCAGCATGGAGACGTTCAGGGCCCTGAAGTGAGTAATGTCATTCTGGAATGCCCGGCACTGAACCCCTTTCTCTGCCTAGGTCCCCTCCCTCCTCTGCACCCGGTCTTCTGAGGTCGACCCCTCCCACAGAGGTGCTGACATGCTCTCCCAGCCTGGAGCTGGTGAGGAGGTGCAGTCATCCAGCAGTGCAGAGGCAGCTCCTGGTGTCCAGTGTTGGTGTGACATGAGGGGTCTGTGGCCAGGGCTGGCACAGAGCCACACACGGCCTGTGATTTGGGGCACTGCCCCTGACCGGGTGTGGCCTTCGGGCCTGGTTCTTCGGCCCTCTCGGAGACTCTGCGACACACTCCGTAGGCTTCTAATGGATCCCTTTCTGTTTAAGTTAGTTGGCTGGCTACTGTTGTTTAGAACCAGAAACCAGGGATGTGGCCCAGCAAAGCTAAGGGGATGTGGTGGCATCATTGAAGGCCTTGTGCCCAGAAGAAGAAGGGGTTTGATCTGCGCATGTCTGCTCTGCACGGCGCAGAGTGCTGTGGGGAGGCCCAGCCCCCAGCCTCTCTCTGGAAGCTACTACATCCCTGAAGGGAACATGAGAAAGTGGAGGGTCTCTAGGGGACAATGACCAGGTCAGTGCAGGGTCTAGAACTCATGGCAGGGCAGGGGAAAGGGACACAGAGCTCGGATCTGAGTAGGCTAAAGGTTTTGGGAAGAACAGCCACGGTTTAGGCCCCAAGGGCCACTCTAGCAGCTCAGTGGGGTGGGGGCCAGGCCTTGCTCACAGCTGGAATAGTTTGAAGACAAACAAAGTTGACTTTGGAGGAGGTAATCTCCCCAGCACTGGAGGTGAGCAAGGACTGTGTCCTGAATCGGACGAAGAAGCCCAGACTGGACCTCCTTGGCTTGGCCCACCAACCATCAACCAGACCTCATTAGCAGGGATCATGGGGGTCATGCTGTTTTTGGTCAAAAACTGCTGCACACTCAGCGCAGTGTGGGCAGGTGTACTTGTAAATCACTCATCGTGAAATGGGCAAACGTGTTGAAAGAGTCTTTTAAAAAAATTCACTGTAGCCGAGTGCAGCCTCTCACAACACTACCAGCTGGTACACTGATACAGATGAGTTCCTAGAACGCTCACCTAGTGAGAGAAGCCTGTACTACAAGGGGCTGGCCCTCCAGAGGGTAATTCTGATTTTTTGGCCACTGCCCCCCGCTGGCCTGGGTGTGCTTACTGAGGCAGGGTGGACAGTCCGCTTCCAGGAGGCACAGGAACCAGGAATAGTGGACGCCTCAGGGGAGGGAATTTGTGTGACTGGGAGAGAAGAGAGACACGACTTTTCATTTTTCATTGTAAACCTTCAACATCTTTTGAATTTGGTAAAGTGTGCATGTAGTGTATAAATAACAAAATAGAAAAAGAAAACAGAACGCAACAGAAAATAGAACCTGTGCTGGGCCCCACCTCCCCCTCCTCCGTGTCTGCTGGGTGTCTCCGGCAGGTGTCAGCACTCTCTGTGCAGGTGATGGGACGGAACCAGCTCACTGAAGTCAGGAAGCTTCCCAGCATCACTCAGCAATAGAGTGGTAGCACTGGGTCTGAGACCCCCGTCTGCAGTCATGCTCCGGGCAATGTCCTCCTGGGAGGCCAGCTGCCCGTCTTCAGCCACCCCTGTGCCAGTCCTAGGACTGCGATCTCTAGGTGCGGGAGGGAGCCACGAAGGGGTACAATTCTAGAAACTCAGCTGTGCGCACAGTCTGGGAGAAGAGTTGTGCCCCAGTTGGAAAGGCCGCTGCCCTGGAGTACTGAGGAGGTCAAGTCCGGCAAGGACTGGGGCCAGCTGTGTGACCTCCAGCAAGTAATTAATTTTCCTTTTAAACCTGAGTGCCTCCTCCAGGTTCTCCCTGTGGGGGATGTAGGAGGTGTAAATGAGTGATAACTGAGAGAGCCCCCACCTCCCAGGGAGGTTCTCAAAAATAATCCAGGTCTTTCAGGCTCAAATGCTTGGTCCTCCAACTTCGGGGCTGCCTTTGCGCCCGCAGTCTCCTTCTGGGTCCAGGTGGCTCACACACGCACACACTCATACCGTTTGTAAAATTCATCAGATTATTCATTCAGTGGACACCTAGGCAGGACCTCCACGCGCCAGCCTCGGGTGGCCTGGGTCGCTTTCCTTGCACGCCACAGTCCCGCGTGTCCCTACATATGCTCGCTCCTCCGGACACACACACGCGAGCCCACAGCTCCCGCGCACCTGGGTACTGGCACTTGGACCACGCCCGCCTCCCACACGTATCCGTGGCGCAAGCCACCCGGTGCAGATCATCCCTACTAGCCTGGAGCGGTACCCCCGGCTCCAACGCGCCCGCAGGGCGTCTACGCCTCCCCACCAGTCCCTCCCTTCCCTGCCAAAGGCGGCCAATAAGCGCCGCAGCCCAAGCCGACCCAGCCCACCCTGGGGAGCCCCAGCCGACGATTGGCCAGCCTGGGTGCACTGTCCCCCGCACGTGGGGCGGGGGCGGGGGCGGGGTGAATGAAGTGGAAGCGATTCCTCCGCCCCAGCGTTTACCTCCCGCACCCGGCGCGGCCCGCCCCCCCGGGCGCCCAGTCCAGCGCGTGGGCGCCCAGTCCAGCGCGCGCCCGCCCGCTGGTAGGCTGTGCTCTGCACCGGACGCGGGCGTCTGACTCTCCCGGGCCAGGACCCAGCGTCGCGGACCCACGATGGCCAAGCGCAGCTCGCTGTCCATCCGCATCGTGGAAGGGAAGAACCTGCCCGCCAAGGACATGTGAGCGCCGCGGGGGGTGGGAACCTCAACTTTCCCTGAAGGGGCGCTGCCCCCTATGCCTGACCTTTCCGGGGTCCACACGGCCCGCCCACAAGTAGAGCAGAGGCGAGGGTGTGGCGAGTGTGCCTGCAGTAGGAGATGGGCCGAGAAATGGGGACACTGAGATTTGTTGCGAGCACCTGACAGAGGGTGACCGAATAGGGCCGTGGACTGGGGAGGGGGCGGGAGTCTAAACGGGGCGCGTGGCAGCTCAAGAGGGGAAAGGACTCTGACAGGACTGGAGCTGGGTGTGGGGGCGACATCGCAGGGGGACCCGTTCGGTCAACTACCAGGTGTCGTCGATTGCCAGGGGTGTGGCTCGCGGGGGTGGAGGTGCCCCCCTAAAAATGAGGAGCCTTCCTTCGTAGTTCCTGAACACTTGGTACCGGTGAGGGTGCACCTGAAACGCACGGAGACCCAGGGGCTGTCCTGGAGCTTCGGCTGTGCACTTGGGACGGGAGGTACTGATGTGAAGAGCTGACCTAGAGGGCAGGAGGCCAGGACCAGTGCGAGATGGCCCGGCTTGGGACTCGCTGTTGCTTGTGCTTTACGTGAGCCATCGCCTTTAGTCCTCAGGCACCCAGCAAGGCAGCTCCCATCGCAACAGTTCACAGACGAGGGAACCCAGGCTTGGAGCCGGAGATGCTGGCTCCAGTGCAGAGCACGGTGTTGAGTTAGGCACTGGCGTCCAGGGCTTTCGCTGGTCTCTGGCCAGGTTTGAGGAGCTTTCAGGGGCCCCTTGCCCTGCCTTTCTCTGTAGGTCCCAGAGCTGAGCTGCCCCACTTGATCCCTGACTCCCTTGTGTGCTCCCTGTCCCCTAAGCCTCAGTTTCCCCTTTTGCACACTGGGGGTAGGAATCTCAGATATGAACAGCGGAAAGCACAAAGCTCCAGGGGCTCTGGCTGCCTGGAGGTGGAGGTGGAGGAAGGGGAGCCCAGAGGCAGCAAGTGGTCCAAAGTCTGCTGGGCGGAGCCTCCCCACTCCCAGGCCCTTCACTGGGCTCCTGGATGCAGAGAGGTGGCTAGGTGGCGGGTGGGCAGTGCAGGAGGAAGGGGTCAGGGCCCCTCTCCTACACCAACCATGGCCCCTCCGAGTTTCCCAGCACACTTAG
The DNA here is from genome assembly GCA_004026765.1 of Micronycteris hirsuta. Classification (NCBI taxonomy): domain Eukaryota; kingdom Metazoa; phylum Chordata; class Mammalia; order Chiroptera; family Phyllostomidae; genus Micronycteris; species Micronycteris hirsuta. The sequence goes on along the minus strand of PVJI01006770.1, from coordinate 62,777 downwards.
TGCCAGGAGCAGTTCCAGTTCAAGGCCCCCTGGCCCTGATGAGGCTGGGCTTCTGTTGCCATGGCAATGGGTGAGGGAGGGTGGTGGAGGACCATCTCAGAGTGGGTTTCTGGGGGGCGGGGGCTGAGGGGGAGCTGGGATTGTGATTTTTGGGGTGAGAAGGCAGACGAGCTCTGAGAAGGGTCTCAGCCTTCAGGCCAGCCCTCCGAGCACCCCGCCCCGCACCCCCTGTGCCGGCACCGATAAACTAGGTCAGCTTGGCCTCCTCTGGCTGGTGCCGGCTGAGAAGAGCAGCTGGGAGGAGCGGCCCCTCTGTCTGATGCCTCCCTCCCCATCCCTGAAGCGCTTGCCCCCGTGCCTGGCTCCAGGCTCTCACCAGCCCAGGGAGGTGAAGCTATGGACTGTGCCTACCTGGGAACCAAGGTGCCCGGTTTCCCGCACAGCCCTGCCCCCTCACAGCTGACGGACACTGGCCAAGGTGCCTTCATTCCCAGGGGTGGGGCGCCCCTGGTTCTGCCTTCAAAATATCCTTTCCTTGCCCTGCCCCGCTTCCTGCCCTACTCACCTCCCCTCGCCTCCGTTCCTCTGTTTTTCCTGTAGTGGCTGGGGCACACAGTTCTAACCTGTCAACTATCTCTTCAATCCGGCTGTGAGCTCCTCCCTCAGCCCCTCACATCTGGGCCACTGCTGCCCTTAAGAGCCCTGCTTCTGCACGTATTCGGGGCCTCTGCTTCCAAGCGCTCCCCTTCCTAGTCCTCGCGAAAAACTCCTATTCATCCTTCAGGACCCCTCTCAAACTTCTCTCCAGAGCTTGCACTGGCGCCCTGTGCAGAGTTCATTGCCCCCGTTCTGCACCCTGTAGCGCTTTGGGTCAGCTGGAATTAGGACAGAGTCCTCGGTAGCAGCTGCTCCTTCCTGGGCTGCCTGTGCCACATGACTGAGGGTGGGGACCGTGACTCATTCGTCCTGACATTCCGGGCACCCTGAGGGACACCTGGACAGTGAGGAGTGTTGAGGATCTTCTCACTTAATCTTCTCATTAGCCCTATAAGGTAGATGTGCTCAGTTTGAAGATGGGGAAACTGAGGCTCAGGGTATGGAAGTCCTTTGCCAAGGCCACGCAGGTGGGTAGAGAAGCCAAGGCTCAAACCCACTCTGCTGCCAGCAGGCCGGGAATCCTAGCAGGGAAGAGGTTGCTGTGGGCTCAGTGGGGAGAGCCTCTCAAATGCCAGGCAGAGTATTTGGCTCCGGGATGGCAGGGGTTCGGAGGTCACAAGAAGCCCTCACTGAGTACTGGAGGCACAGGTGCTGGGGAGCCTGCCTCATTGTGCTTCATCAGCCTTCAGCCTATCTCCTGAGCAGCATCCCTTCCAGCCAGGGCTTACATACTTCTGAGGATGGGGAGCTCACCACCTGTCATAGTGGCCCATCTCGACTGACACAGCTCTGAAGGGGGGAAGCCCTTTGAGCACAGCTGCCAGCTGTCTCCCTGCTACTTCCGCTCATGGTATTTGAGTTCTCGTGAAGGCACAGCTCTTAGAGCCCACCTGTTCCTCTCGCTCCCTCCCACTGTCGCCCATCCTTGGGGGCCTGGGTCAGACAGACAGGAGCAGAGTCTCATGGTGACCGCTGACCCACTGGCTCCCATGCCCAGTGACCCTGGGGACAGGCCCGGGGCTATTTCAGGGTTTGCCCTGATCCTCTCTCTTCCACAGCCTGGGAACTGCCAAGGCCCTAAATATAGAGGCCCCACAAGTAGCCAGGCTGGCCCGAGCCGGCAGGTGGTTTGGGGAAGGAAACGTGGGAGAGGGGATCAGCCCAGGGGCCTCATCAGGGCAGAGGACACGGGGCAGGGCACACGGGGCAGGGCCCAGGTCCCAACAGCTGGCCAGGGACCACGATTGGGCCTGGGCCCTTCAGTCTGGCCTCCGCCCACTCTTGACACTGTCCCTTCCATATCCCTCGATCCAGCCTCCTAGCTCATTGCTGCCCCTGCACACAGGGTTGTCCCTGCCCATGGGCCTTGACCCCCTCCATGGCCCTGCCTACAGCCGGGGCCCCAAACCTCACTGTGCATTCGCAGTTCATCCACCGACTGAGAGCTGGGCGGTGGGTGGTGCGGGGCTCACGACATTCCACCAGAGGTTTCCTCCCCCGGGAAGCCCCAGGGCCCCCAGGGCAAGAGGCAGAGGCGGGGCAGAGCAGGACCTGAGTGGGGGCAGCCCACAGAGCTCTTAGCCCACTCTGACCTCTCTCTGGCTCTGCCGAACTTCTTGTTCGCACACTTGTACAGCGCCTGGGCCCTGCAGCCACTCCAGCCCCGGGGTGCACAGGGGTCTATTACTTGAGGCCTGAGGTCCCCTGGCCTTGGGGTTTTCCCAAGGGGCTCTCTGGAGGAGGGGACTCTTGAATGATGGTGGAGGGTTTGCGGGCAGAGAGGCAAGGAGTCCAGAGCAGGCCTGACAGTGATCGAACACCTCCCAGGGCCTGGCCCTCACCTGTGGGGGGGCCAGAGCCGCTCCCCAGGAGCTGGCGTGACTCGTCCCACTTTACGGGGAAGCTGAGTCTTGGCGACCGTTCTCGTTGGCGTTCTGCGAGCCTTCGGAGATGTTTGTGTCAGGTGGTTTCCTCTAGAAAAGAGCCTCTTTTGAGAAGGGAAGTAGGGCTTGGAATTCCCCAGCCTCCAACATGAAAACACACTTCCTTTTTTTGGACACTAGGCCTGAAGCGCATTTCTGGAAATAGCCCTCCCCCCTCTCTTTGCCCATGACCAGCCCTGGGCCTGGCCGGGGCTGCCCTCAGCCCCAAAACCCCCGCCAGCGGGACCGGTGGGACTGGGCTGTCCCAGGTCTGCCTCCCCCGGTCCTTTGTTCCCAGGTGGCTGGGAACTCAAGGGCCAGCTGTTGTATTTGTTCATTCAGTCATGCATTCATTCAGCAAACACTCACAGGCCCCTGTCTTGGGCCAAGCCTTGTCCCAGGCCCTGGGGACATAGAAGGGGTCCCTACCCTCAGGTCCCTCAGTCAGTTGGGGGAGGAAACTGACAGGACTTTGTGAGCTTTCCTGGGATGCAGGGAAGCATACTGAGGAGGGGCAGGCGGTGGGCTCACAGTGGGGACCTCACTCCCCATCTGGAGAGGGCTCTTAGAGGAGGGGTGGGGCTGGGAGGGCAGGAGGAACAGAAGAGCGAAGGCTCAGAGGACGGAGCGAGGGCTGCCTGTGGTGGTGAGGGTAGGGTGTCGGCAGCTGGCCTGGGGCTGCCGTGACTGGTGACTGCTGTTTCTGTCCTCCCCGAGGTGGGGCTGTGGTGCGGCCAAGAGCCTTGGTGCGGTCCCGCGCCTTCCCTAGCCACCCCTCCCAGACGGAGGGCGAGGACCCCGGTTCTGGCCCGAGGAGCCTTTGAGCCCCAGCCCAGGGACCTGGTGCCTCAGCCTTGACTGTCTTTCTCCTGGGGTCACTGAGGGCCCCTGGCAGAGGGAGGGGAGCTGTCTGGGAGGCTCTGCTCTTGGCCCTGCCCACAGCGTCCCCCTCAGCACCCCCACGCCCCTGTCTGTCTTGCAGCAACGGCAGCAGTGACCCCTACTGCATCGTGAAGGTGGACAATGAGCCCATCATCAGGTACCCCCCCCCAGGACTGAGGCCAGTGCGGCGGGCTCCCTCCCACAGTGTCCCCCCAGCCCGTTTCAACACACACGCCTCAGAGGGCTGTGAAGTCTGTGTGGAGACCCCCTCGGCCCCCACCACACCGTGACACCCCTGGGAGGAGGTGCTAAAGACCAGGCTGTAACTCATCCTGCTAATTCCTGACCTTAACACCCTTGGGGATGATCTGCTGTGGGCGGACACTTGGCTGAGGGCCTCTCCAGGAGCTTCTTTTGTAGTCTTTCAGCCCCCGGGAGTGACGTGGTGATGGTGATGGCTAGTAATGCTTACCGAGCGCTGTCCCCGCACCCTGCACTAAAGGAGGCCAGGCCATTGAATGCTTACAATGAGCTACAGTTTAAATATCGTTAAACCCCGTTTACACACAAGGAAACAGGCTGCGAGAGACTAAATAAGTTGCCTAAAGTCACAGACGTAGTAAGCGGCAAAGCCAGACTGGAACCCAAGTCTGGCTCCCCCCAAAGCCTGAGTTCCCTCTCCCCTCCCTGGTCCTTGCTCTGCCTTGGGGCCCCTCTCCCCTGGTGAGCAGACAAACTGCCCCTCTCCAGAATGAGGGTCCCCAGTCTGTGCTCAGGAAGCCCAGCTCCCCTGGGCCTCCCTTTCTCCGTGGGCTTTGCAGTCCTGGGCAGCGTCTCTGCTGTGCTGCCCGCTCCCTCACCCAGGCTCGTGCCTCAGAGCTCGTGGCCGGAGCCACCCTGCTGTGCTGCGCAGCTGAGTGTGCCCACGGCTGACCGCTGGCCGAGGCCACCTGGCCCACAGTCCTTCGGCCTGCACGCCTGCCCCATCCTTTTTCCGGATTCGCTCCCTAACCACAGACCCCAGCTGAAGAGAGGGACACGATGGCTCTGTTTTAGTGACACCCAGGGAGACATCTCAGAGTCCAGGTGACATCTCTGAGAGGGGGTTGGGTGAAGGTTGTCCTCAGAGCCTTCGTCTGGGTCCCTGGGGACGTCAGCTTCCCCTAACCCCCGTGCCTGCCAAGTCCCATGCATTGAGGGCTTTGATTCAGGGGGTTCGGCCAGAGCTGGGGAGGCCCTGCCCAGAGGAGGTGTCTCAGGGTCAGGCCCTGGACCTTGGCCCCCAGGCCCCCAGGAGGATGGCCTGGCGCCAGAGTCAGCTTGGCCAGCCCCCTGCCTCCACCCTCAGCAAGTCTGTCCGGCTTCAGGAGCCAGGGAGCCCTGCTGGCTTACCTGCACGGCTGCCAGCTGCGGCCTCGGTTTCTCCGAGTGTAAAATGGCCTGATAGATGCTGTCCTGAGCCCATCCAGGGCAGAGAGGAAGATCGGCAGGGAGTGACCGATGGAGGGCAGAGGCTCCGGGACATGGGAAGTGATCAAACGGAAGAACAGTTGTTCTCAGGGGTGGAAGGGGTGTGGGGAAGGGTGGGCTCAAGTCGCACAGCCCTCCCCGCCTCGGCCTGGGGCCTGCAGGTGCCCTGGGCAGGTGCTGAGCGTCCTCTCCTACAGGACAGCCACCGTGTGGAAAACCCTGTGCCCCTTCTGGGGGGAGGAGTATCAGGTGCACCTGCCGCCCACCTTCCATGCGGTGGCCTTCTATGTCATGGACGAGGATGCCCTCAGGTGCGTGGGCCCCTCTTCTCAGCTGGGGCCCGGGCCCCACCCCCTGCCCTCCCTGGCCCATTTCACTGTGGGAACTGCTGGTCACTCTGCAGCCCCTTTGTGGCCGGGAGGGAGAGGGAGCCCAGGGGGTGTGAGCGTGTGTGTGCCTGTGTGGCTTCACCAAGCATACATTGTGTCATGGGTGTGCGTGTGTGGGAATACAGGTGCACTATGTGAGGGCAGGGATGTGTGGTAGGGAAGCGGCACCCAGAGAGCACAAGCTCGGCGTGTGTGGGCACACGCTCGGTCTGTGTCGGAAGTACATCACGCGCAGAAAGGCCGTGTCTCTTCCTGCTCAGAGAGGCCCCTGGGAGTGCCTGGGCTGTCACCCTCCTTGCTCCCTACAGGGGCCCTAAACTGGGAGGGAGGGGGGTCCCGGGCTCCCTGCAGAGCATGGGCCAGCTCTGGCTCCCTCTCCATTCTTCAGCCGAGATGATGTTATCGGGAAGGCCTGCCTTACCAGGGACACCCTGGCTGCTCACCCTAAGGGTAAGGTCCCCAAGAGGAAGCCCATGGCCCACTCCCGCTTCCCTTCCCCAGCCCCTGTCCCCTCGCTTGCCAGCCCAGTCTGCGGCCTCCCCGCTACTCAGAGACTTTCCTCTAGGCTCCCTCAGGCCCCATGCTCAGGGAGAGCCATTTCCACTTTCCCAGAAGGGCCTTGTCCTGCACACCCGCCTCTGTGCCCTGGGGCCCCTCTGCCTCCAGGTCGGGACAGCACCGCCCCCCACCCCCAGCAAAAGGGCTGCTAGTGGTGGGGGGCCAAGGCCTGTGCCACACGTAAAGGGGCTGCCTCAGGTTCCTGAAAGAGAGGGCGGGCCTGATGCTAACCGAGACCACCAGGGAACCTATCTCCAGGCTCCTGAGATGTAGGGATCCCTCTGCCCAATCCAGCTGGCCCCTCTGTACCCCTGCGGCCCCCTCAGCCTGGGCCCCCGTGCCACTATGTCCTAAGTCTGAGGGGTCAGCCTGGAGCTGGGTTAGGCTGGAGAGCCCCTCAGATGGTTCCTGGGGTGCTGACATTGCTTTGAGGGGTCAGCCCCGCCCCAGCCTTGCTGTGTGACCTGGGGCAGGTGTTGCCTTCTCTGGGCTGAGTCTCCATCTGCCCAAGAGCATTCAGACCGGAAGCTCTTAGATGCTTTAGGCTCTGCCGGCCGAGCCCCTGAGAGTCTCAGAGGCCTCCTAGGCGCACACCTGCCTCTGTCTGTGAGGCCGGGGCAGGTGAGCGGGGCAGGTGAGTGGGGCAGGTGAGCAGGGCAGGGACTCATGGAGCCTCTTGGCCCCTTCCAGGCCAGAGGCCTCTGCTGCCGGAGGCCCCAGCCAGCCTCTTGGGGCCCAGTGGCCCCAGTGATGCCATTCTCTTGTCACTCTCCTTTCTGGGCTGAGACCCTCTGCCCAGCATCCCTAGGCAAGAGCCCTTCTCCCCCCGTACGAAGATGGGGAAACTGAGGAAAAGGGCAGTGCTGTGATGAGTTAGGGCCCGGACCACCGAATGCAGCATGGCACAGCAGTGAGGGTACAGGGGTCACACATCTTTGATCCTAATCTAGGCTCTTTCAACTGCTGTTTCTCAGTTTCTGAGCCTCGGTTTCCCCATCTGTCACTGGGGACCACAGCCCCTGCCTCACAAGAGCTTGAGAGGTTCTGAGGGGATTAAGGAGGGGCCACGTGGCTCCTGATGGCACGGAGGGTGAAGGGTGTGGGAAGAAAGGAGCCAGGCCGCTGGCTCAACCGCAGCCCCGCAGGTTTTAGTGGTTGGGTCCACCTGGCGGAGATCGACCCCAACGAGGAGGTGCAGGGCGAGATCCACCTGCGGCTGGAGGTGCTGCCGGGGACCCGGGCCGGCCGGCTGCGCTGCTCCGTGCTGGAGGCCAGGTGAGACGTGAGGGGCTGGGGCACAGGGCAGCGGGCCCCCTGGGTCTAGAGAAACCTACTGTGGGTGCCGGGCCCCCCACCCCCACCCCTGGGCCCTGGGCCACTCCCATCGAAGCCTGCTCTCCGGAGAGGCTTCGCTGGCCTGAGGACGGGCCTGGATGGCCCCACTCGGGAGGTGTGGCTCTCAGGGGAAGGGGCAATGTGCTAATGGCAGAACTTCAGGCCTCACAGAGCAGTGGGAGGGGACCCTGAACTAGGACCACGCAGCCCCAATGCCAAGACTGGGCTTTCCTTGGGCTTATTAACATCATGATGAACTTGGCCTGCTCTGTGGTGGTGGGAGGGTCCTTGGTGTGTGGTCGCTGGGGGAGGTGAAAGCAGGTGCTGAAAATCTCCAGTGGGAAGGGTAAGGTTCTCCTGAGGAGGAGCAGTGACCTGGGGGGGGAAGGTGGGCCTGAGTCACCTGTGACAGACTCACCACCCCCCCCAGAGTATTTTTAGCTGCAGGCCTGAGTGTGAGTCACACACACTCCACGAGAAGCGCTGTCCTTTCTGGCTCCAGCCCACTTCCATGGGGTCCTTGCCCGCCTCTGGGGCGGGAGGGCAGCCCCCAGCCTCTGCCTGCTGCCCGGGGAGGGGCACCAGCGGCCAGCACCGCTGTGTGGTTTCATCCTCTCTGGGAGGGAGACCTCTCTTTCCTGAAAATGAGAGCTGCGGCTTCCCTGGCTTTGTTTTCTGTCCTGGGGCTGGAATATGGAAGGGGACGGTCAGATGGAAAATGGTCAGACTTGGGCAGAGTCACAGTCACACCTCCCGTGCTGTCACTCTGTCACATGCTGTCCGTCCGTCCCTTTCTTCACCCACCCACCAGTGCACACGCATGCACATGTGCTCACACTCACACTCGCTCACACTCACACACGCTGCCCAGACTGCTGGGGCACAGCGGCCGGACCAGCCTGGCCTCCTCTGAGCAAGTCCCCGGGTGGGGGACTGGCCTGTCCAGGTCACTCTTTAGAGTGTGTGTGGGGGGGTCTCGTCCCTCGTTATCCTCAGCTCAAACCCCTACTGGAGTTCCGAGGCCGCCCAAGATGCTGCCTTTGCTGTAGAGACAGAAAGAACATTGTCTCCATATCTTTCTGGGCAGCGTCTCAAGGCCAGCCTCTGGAATTCTATTAGATGATTTGGAGGAAGAAAGAAAAGCAGGCATGAGAGGCTTCAAACTTAAAATATGGAAGAGAGCAGGAAATAACATTGGTGGCCAATGGAAGGGTGGTGGGCTCTGCTCTCCCCCAAAGTGTCTGTGCTGCGGCCGCTGCGGCCGGTCTGGGCTTCGGAAGGGACCATCTATGCAGAGAGGGTGATCAACCAGACCCTCACCCCTTTGTCCGCTCCAGTAGGGGTCTACTGGAGCTCCTGGGCAAGCCTTCTAAGAGCTCATTGCATCAGTAATGGGGTTTGTCTTCTTTGTTTTACTGACGAGGAAACTGAGGCTCAGGGAGGCAGCCCCTGCCCAGGGCTGCCCTGGGTGCAGAGGTCGGGCGGGGCCCTGGCTGCTGCCCAACCGCAGCTGCTTCCTCTCCCGCCACGGTGGGGGCAGCGGCCTGGGCAGAGGGAACTGCGGCTCCCACTTGGGGGTCCTGGGCCTGGTGTGGGGCCCATGCGGTGATCAATGTGGGGATGAAGGCCCAGAAAAGGGAGGGAGGCTGTCCGCAGTCACCTGGCTCGCCGGGGGCAGGAGGAGCTCAGGCCTTTCTGGCTTGGTGTGGTTATCCCACCGCCGGGGCAGCTTAGGTGACAGTGGATGTTTTGCTACCTTCCCTCCCCCAGGGATCTAGCTCCCAAGGACCGGAATGGTGCATCTGACCCCTTTGTCCGTGTGCGCTACAATGGCCGGACTCAGGAGACCTCGGTGAGAAGGCCGGTGGGGTAGGGAAGGGGCCTGGAGGCTGAGGGCCCCACCCGGGCCCCTCCCTGCCTCATTACCTCCTCACCATTACCTGGGAGGTCAGGCTAGGACTGCCCTCTTACAGAGGAGGTCTAGAAAAGCAGGGTGACCTCTGAGGGTGCTTAGCCGGTCCCAGCCCTTCTTGCACCCACGCCTGTGGCCTCAGCCCAGACAAGCTGTCTCCCGTGCTTTTCTCATATCCAGGAACAGCCAGGGTGGGGCGCTCAGCCCTGCAGGGGAGGGCATGGAGACCTGGGGTCTCAGTGCAATCTAGCGCTTTTGGTTGTGTGCCCATGGACAAGTCCTTACTCCAGACCTGTTTCCCCACTGGAGAGGTGGGTGGGGGCTTGGACAGGAAGTTTTTACCTTTGCTGCTTACAGGGCCTCTGCCTGGACCCAGGAGAGGAGGCTGCTTTGGTGCCCCTGCAGGGAACCCAAGGGAGCTGTTTGGGGTGGCTCTGCCCTTGGCTGGGCCTAGGGAGCCCATGGAGACAGTCCCCTGCTTTCTGGGCAGATCGTTAAGAAATCATGCTATCCACGCTGGAATGAGACGTTCGAGTTTGAGCTGGAGGAGGGGGCCACGGAGGCCCTGTGCGTGGAGGCCTGGGACTGGGACCTCGTCAGCCGCAATGACTTCCTGGGCAGAGTGAGCACTGCACCCCTCCAGGCTGCACCTGCCGCCTTCTGCACCCACCCTCCCATCCTGCCACCCCACCCCTCCGGCTTCCCCGGAGAGGGGCACTCAAGAGACCCAGGAGCCCCAGAACCAGCAACTACCCCGTCCCCCATGCCCCTGGTGCTCAGGGACCTTCCAAAGGTACAGTAGTTGGCAAGGGAGAGACCTGAGTGGCTCCAGTGCGGCCCAGCACCCTGCCTCTGCCCTGCCTCCAGGTGGTGGTTGATGTCCAGAGACTGTGGGCCGCCCAGCAGGAGGGCTGGTTCCGGCTGCAGCCCGACCAGTCCAAGAGTCGGAGGGAAGAGTGAGTGCTTGGAAGTTGGTGGCTGGGACAGTGGGCTCTGGGCCGGGGGGAGGCTGAAGGTGGCTCCTGCAGGCAGGCAGGTACACTGGCAGGGGTGGGTGATGCAAGCTGCAGGCTTCTTTCAGCTCTTACCCACGAGGCCAGGATCCCCCTCCCTCTGGGCTGGAATCTGCCTCCTCTCCCTTCCCACGGTCCTGGACTCGGCTCGGTCCTCTGCTCCGAGGCAGGATAGGTCTTCTGCTTTCCTTCTGGAAGTTTCTGGAACAAGACTTCAGACCCTTTCCCTTTAAGAGTTTCTCTACAGCCTGAGACTAGAGTTCAAGTTCCCAGAGCTCTGAGTCAGTGTCCCTGACCCATAGCTCTTACTTGCCTCCAAATGCTCTGGGAATAAGGTTGCCAGATAAAGTACAAGATGTCCCGTTAAAACCGAACTGCAGATAAACAACAAGTAATTTTTTAGTGTAAGTATGCCCATGAAATATTTGAGACAAACTTACACTAGACTCTCGGGTTTAACTGGGTGTCTTGTATTTTTACTTTGCTGAATCTGGCAGCCCTACCGAGGAAGCCCTCTGGCCTCCTTCCCCACCCCTCAACCCAGAAACGGAGGCTCAGCAGCGCCCCCTGGATGGTTCAGCTCTGTCTGTCCGCAGCAGGCCCCAGACCCCATCCCCACACTCAACAGGACAGGGCAGGTGGCTGCACTCCACCAGGGCATTTTGTCCTGACGGCTTCTGCATGAGAGGCAGTGTGCCGAGCAGCACCGCTCGGTGAGCCGAGCTGTGCTGTGCTGTGCTGTGGGCGGCAGGGCCTCGGAGAGTGTTAGGCTTTGGTTGGTGCCCTCACCAGGAGTGGTCGGCGCAGGGGAGTGTGGAAGTGGGAGTTAGATCTAGTGTGGCAAGTTGCTGACGTGCTGGAACCTCAGTGCCCTTGGCAGGTTGTTCTGAGGGTTGGGGATTTGCTTCCAGTGTGAAGTGTGTAAGTGAAGGAGCTGTTCTCTGGGGCTTTCCAGACGTGAGTCCAGAGAGCCTAACGTGCACACGGGTCAAGTTCAGAGTCCACAGGAGTCTAGAGGTGGCAGAGAGTGGGGCCTCGAGGACACATGGAGTTTCCATGAGTATGGAGGCAGGAAGGGCTTTCCAAACAGAGAAAACAGCTTGGGCAAAGAATGGGAGGTGGGGCAGCGCGGAGGACCAAGGCGGAGGGTGTCAGCCAAGAGTCTGTGCTGGCCCAAGCAGGGAAGGTAGAGGCAGTGGGGAGGGGCGAGGCCCAGGGGTCACTGGTGGAGAGGTCACATGCTTCCCATTCCAGGGGCAACCTGGGCTCCTTGCAGCTGGAGGTGCGACTGCGGGACGAGATGGTGCTCCCCTCCAGCTGCTACCAGCCCCTGGTGCAGCTGCTATGCCGTGAGGTGAAGCTGGGCACCCAGGTGAGAGGGACCACTGGGAAGGAGGAAGGGTCCAGGGATGGTAGGCCTGTCCTTCCTGTCCATCTAAACCCACTCTGAAGAGTGAAACGCAGTTCTTAGGGTGGTAAGGAGCTAGCTAGTGTCCAGGGACCCTTGCCGTCACTTGGGAAACTCCCTCCCCTTCCCCAGGCCCTCTGAGGTCCTCAGAGTGAAGGGTTGGGGCTCCCTTGTGTGTCCTGCAGCCCCGCCTCTCCCTGCTGCCTCCTGCAGGGCCCAGGACAGCTGATGCCACTCATTGAGGAGATGACCAGCACCGAGTGCCGCCAAGAAGTGGCCACCAACCTACTCAAGCTCTTCCTGGGGCAGGGACTGGCCAAAGACTTTCTGGACCTGCTCTTCCAGCTGGAGCTGAGTCGTACCAGTGAGGCCCGGGAGGGAGTGGCCTGTCTGAGGGTGTTGTGGAGAGTGGCGAAGGGAGCCAAGGACTCTAGAAATACTGGGATGTGAGAAATCCAGGAGGTCCTCCTGTAGGAGGTTGATGAATCCAATTAGGAGGAAAAGGGTCAGGTTGGGAGGCAAGGGAAAAAGCAAAAGGCAGAGCGGGGGGGTGGGGGGGTGGGCAATGGGTTGGGGTAGCAAGGGGGCTTTTTACTGAAGGGCCAGCTTGGAGCCCTAGGGTCCTCTGTCCTCTTCCCCAAAGCCTTGCTCCTCTCCCAGCCCCTACCCACTGGGACCTCTGATTTTAGGTGAGGCCAACACCCTGTTCCGAAGCAACTCTCTGGCCTCAAAGTCCATGGAGTCTTTTCTGAAGGTGAGGTTGCACGGTATTTTGTTTTCATAGATGAGGAGACTAAAATTCAGAGGGACCAAGAGACAGAACTTAAATCCAAGTCTTCTGTCTCCATGTCCAGGGCTCTTTAAGGCTAAGAATTTTTTCTGTTCGTTCATTCGTTCATTCATTCATTCATGTAGCAGCAGTTTGAGCTGCATTCCTTGTGTGCCTGGCTATTCTTGAGGGGACACAGCAGGTTGATGGTGCACAGGGTGGCTGGGAGGCCAGCTGCAGGGACAGGTCGGTCAGCTGGAGGTGGGAGACAGGACCCATGCTGCTCGCGGTGGCCCTCAGGTGGCTGGGATGCGGTATCTGCACGGTGTCCTGGGCCCCATCGTCGACAGGATATTCGAGGAGAAGAAGTACGTGGAGCTGGATCCCAGCAAAGTGGAGGTCAAGGATGTAGGGTGAGATCAGGGGCGATCCCTGGGGGAACAGGAGGTTGGGGTGGACGGGAACAGCCATGTCTGCAAGTGTATGTTTATTCTTTCTGCCCGGGTCTACCTTTTGTCCACCCGCTCACCCGTGTTTGTCTCTGTGCCCGTATCTCGGCTGATGCCTTTTTGCACCTGTATCTCTGGGAGACCCTGCCCAAGTCCTGTGTGCGGACGCTGACTGCGACCCTCCCTGACTGTCCCCCTCCGGCCCACGCAGGTGCTCCGGGCTACACCGCCCGCAGACCGAGGCCGAGGTGCTGGAGCAGAGCGCACAGACGCTGCGTGCCTACTTGGGGGCGCTTCTGAGCGCGCTCTGCCGCTCTGTTCGCGCCTGCCCGGCTGTGGTCCGAGCCACCTTCCGCCAGCTCTTTCGGCGCGTGCAGGAGCGCTTCCCCAGCGCCCAGCACGAGGTGCGCCCTCTGCAGGCCGGGCTGGGAGAGGGAAGAAAGCGGCAGGAAAAGGGGAGCGGTGGGACCCCACAGCCCAGTGGAGGGGGGCGGCAAGGGGGGTGGTTGTGGCAGAATTAGTAGCCAAGGGCGGGAAGAGGGGCAGGGTCATGGGGAGAGACAGGGACAGTGCCAAAGGGGAGAGGGCTGTCAGGAGCTCGCTCGGGTCTGGGGGAGTCCAGCCCTCCGCTGTCCCGCACTCCTCCAGAACGTGCCGTTCGTCGCTGTGACCAGCTTCCTGTGCCTGCGCTTCTTCTCTCCTGCCATCATGGCGCCCAAGCTCTTCCACCTGCGGGAGCGGCACGCAGACGCCCGCACCAGTCGCACTCTGCTCCTGCTGGCCAAGGTGTGGCTGCAGGCTGGGGGGGCGGGGGGGGGATGCCCAGCTGGGTGCTGAGCAGGGCTCCTTGCCCGGACTGCATTGTGTTCCCAACTGGCTCCAGAAAGGCCTCGTGACTAGGCCACTGATACTCTCACGTGGCACTGCACTTCACAGTTTACAAAGATTTTCACGGTCACCCCATCTGATGGATAAGGGAACAGGTCTGCGAGGGGAAGCGGGTTGCCCAAGCCTGCACAGTGTGTTGGTGGTGAATCCCGGGCCTTTCTACTTACTCATCTGGTGGTGAACCCCAGATCTACTTCTGGTGGTGAACCCCAGATCTACTTCTGGTGGACCCCAGAACCTCATCTGGTGGTGAACCCCAGATCTACTTACTTGAAAGCTGTGCCTCTCTGCCCGCACTGGGCGGGGCCCCCATACCTGGTGAGGCAGAGTCTGATGTAAGACCTGCAGTGGAGAGGCGACAGGCTGGGCCTAGGTAGTCTCCACTCTCAGGTCCTCAGATGCCTCGTACTCCGTGATCTGTTCACCTTTGATCCCCGGCAGGGATGGAGTGGGCCTGTGAGTAGAGCCTACGCTGCCTCTGCCTCCATTTCTACTGTGGGAGCACAGACTTGTTTGGCGGGGGGGCAGGCCTCAGCGGTCGGGCCCTTACCCAGCAGAGCCCGGCACCTCCTGCTGTCATCTCCAGGCAGTCCAGAACGTGGGCAACATGGACACGCTGGCTTCCAGGGCCAAGGAGGCTTGGATGGAGCCACTGCAGCCCACTGTGCACCAGGGCGTGGCCCAGCTGAAGGACTTCATCACCAAGCTGGTGGACATCGAAGAGAAGGAGGGTGAGCACTTCCTGTGAGGCCGCACCCACAGTTTCCTGTCTGTGCTGGTCCTGCCTCCCGGCCAATGGCCCCATCTACCTGGCTGCCTCTTTAGCTGTGCCCACAGCTCCTAATCACGTTTGCTCCTTCCTGTCCCGTGGCCCCAGCACTTGCAAGTGCCTCTGGAAGCTCCGCCTACAGCCTGCTGCTGATGTTTGCTCCGCCCCTACCTCATGCTCATCACTGAGTTCACTTTTTACCCTACCTCCCCCGCCTGGCAGAACTGGACTTGCAGAGGGCGCTAAGCTTGCAGACACCGCCAGTGAAGGAGGGGCCGCTCTTCATCCACAGGACCAAGGGAAAGGGCCCCCTCATGTCCTCCTCTTTCAAGAAGCTCTACTTCTCCCTCACCACTGAGGCCCTCAGCTTCGCCAAGACACCCAGCTCCAAGGTGGGTAAGGAGAGAGGCTGCCAAGTAGGGCTCTGAGGGGTTTGTAACATCCTGGAGGCACCTGTCCCTTCCTCAGAGCCCATCCAGGGTCCGCCAGGGTCAGAGAAGAAAGCCAGGCAGGACGAGCCTTCTGATGTCAGCTACAAAGTCACTTAAGACCCATAAGGAAGAGCTCCTCTGTGAAGGGGCCGTGGCAGCCACTGTGGTGTCCAGCTCTGGCTTCTTGGTCAGCTGCCGGAGTGGGGAAGGGGGCTGATGGGTGCTTCTGGGAGAGCGGGGAAGCCGAGAGGGGCTACAAGAAGTCCTAGGTTTCAGCCCTGTGTACCTAGGGGAAGTGTCTCAGCCTCTCTGGGCCTTGGTGTCTTGGCCTGTAAATTAGAGATAGTGGTCCCTACTTAAGAGCTTGTTGAGGATTAGATAAGATGACCTTCCTCAGGGGCCAGAGCCAGGACCTAAACCTATGACTAAAGACACCATGTCCCCCGGGCTGGCCTCCTCTGAATGCTCTTCTCCCAGGAAGGGCTTAGTGCATACTTTCTGGGTGGGCCTGGTGACCCCTAGTGGGGCCAACCTGACCCTAGTCAGCCAGGCTCTGGGGGTGGTCTGCCAGGGGCACCCAGACCAGCCCTGAGCGTCTGAGGGATACTGAGGAGATGAAGGGGCTTCTTGGGGTGACCCTGCAGCTTAGGCCTCACCCTTTCCAGCTTCTTTTGCTCTGGGAAGCTGCCCAGCACTCAGGTCCCCTCAGCGTCTTCTGCAGCCTCAGCAAAGCCTGGCTGCCTGGCAGTACCCTCTCTCGCCCTGCTCTGGGCCCCTTTCTGGTCCTTGACATTGAGCTCGCCTCTCTGTGGGCACACTTGTGTACCCCCTTGTGCAGTGCCACCCCTGCTGCCTCCTTTGTGCTGCCTCTCCAGCACATGCACCCCAGCATGGGCAGCGCATCCTCTGGGATGTCTCTTCTGCCCTTTTGAAGGCCCCACCCTGAGACGGCTCAGACCCTGCGTCCCCAGAGCTCCCCTCCAGGTTTCCCCACTCCTCCAAGAGATGGCACTGCCTCTCTCTGCTTGTTGTTGAGGCCAATGGTGGGCTTAGACGCCAGGCTGGGGAGTGTGGGCATTATCCCAAGGGCCAGGGGACTGGCCCATTTGGGTAATGAGAGGCCCTGGTGAGTTCTGATGGGAGGGTATGCAAGAGGCAAGGGGGGCAGGGTCTGGGGGTGGCAGCATAGATTCGTTTTGAGCGTACTGGAGTTCTCTCAGGGATGTGGATATTTTATATCCAGAGCTTCTCTGTCCTTTTTGTATCTCATTAGATTCGATGATGGTGGGAGTGGGGGAGGGATCAGGAGGTGGGATATGACTCTTAGAGCCTGGGAAAATAACGTGAGCTGGGAAATTAATAACTGCAGAGGCACACGGCCTGGTCCACGGCAGGCATTACCTCCCAGCCCCGGGGAATGCCGGGTGTCCAGAGACTTCTCCAAAATTCAGACCTCCCAGGACTGCGGGGAGCCCCTGAGAGGCCGGGCACTTGGGCACCATCTGTCTGCGTTCTGTCCTAGCTGAGGCCACTCACAGAGCAGGCAGGCTCCTGGAGGGACAGGCACTCTGAGTCCCCATGCCAACCCCCTGGTTTTGTAGAAGGGGGGACTGAGGCCCCAAGGTAGGAAGTGCAGTGGCTTCGGTTGGGACCCTGAGCCTCCCTTCCCCTGCCCTTCCCAGAAAAGCGCCCTGACCAAGCTGGCTAACATCCGGGCTGCAGAAAAGGTGGAGGAGAAGAGCTTCGGCAGCTCGCACGTCATGCAGGTCATCTACACGGACGACGCAGGCAGGCCCCAGACCGCCTACCTGCAGTGCAAGGTGCGGCGGTGTGGTGGGGGCGCCCTGGGGGGTGCTGTGGGAGTCCCCGGGGGGCTGGGATGAGGAGCGGGTCTCTTACCCCCTTGTTGGCCACATCAGGCACAGCAAGGCGTGTGAGATTGGATGTGAGTGCAGTGTGTGTGTGCACGTGTGTGTCTCCGTGGGCCTGCCTCGGCACCCCCAGGTAGGTCTGTGCTTCGCATGGAACACATTTGTGGGGACTGTGTTTCCAAGTGTCTGAGTTGGTTTGTGTGTGTGCGTGTGTGTGTGTGCCTATCAACAAATAACAATCATGTTTATGCATGTGTGTGGCTATGGGAGCGTGCTCTCACACCCCCTTCTCTGTGCGTGTGTTAACTCACTCATTCATTTGTTGAACGCCAGCTAGATTGCAGGCACTGTTCTAGGTGGTGGGGGTATGGCCACAGACAAAACGGAGTCGCTGCCCTAAGGAACCTTACGCTCCAGGGAAGAGGATGGACTGATAAATAATAAATATTTGCAACGGCAAATGGCACATAGCGCCTTGAAGGAAACCAAAGGAGACTGAGAGAGAGGGAGGGGCAAAGGGGGTGCAGCAGGGTGGGCGCTGCTTCATAAAGGGTGGTCTGGAGGGCCTCTGAGTGGCCGCATTGGAGCCGGGGGGACAAGGTGAGGAGTGGAGCATCGAGGGGGCATCATGTGGCGGAAGAACACAAGCAGGAAGGCCGGAGGGACCCGGCTTGACCCCAGGAGGGGTGACTGTCCTGGACAGGTGTTAGGAGGCCACAGACTTGTCTCATGGGGCCCTGCTCTCTGCAGGCTCCCTGCTGGGTCAGAACCACAGGGGGAAGTGGTGTCAGCAGGGCCACAGCATATGGGTGGCAGATTGTGGACTACCCAAGGGCATGGCCAAGGGGACCCGGAGCAGCTGGAATCCAGCCCACGCTCTGCTCACTGAGCCGGGTGCCCAGGCGTGGGCTGTGTCCATGGGAGAAAGGGCCGTCTTTTCTAACACACTCAAGGCTGCTAGAGGGGAACGTGTCATCCCGAGTGGCACAGGAGCTGCAGGCAGGGAGGACTTCCTGGAGGGGGTGACTGCTAATCAGCCCCATCCGCCCACCTTCTGGTCCCGGCAGTGTGTGAACGAGCTGAACCAGTGGCTGTCTGCACTGCGGAAGGTGAGCATCAACAACACTGGCCTGCTGGGCTCCTACCATCCGGGCGTCTTCCGCGGGGACAAGTGGAGCTGCTGCCACCAGAGGGACAAGACAGGTGGGAGTGAAGGCCTGGGCTCTGCCGGGCTGCATCTGTCCACAGCAGGCCGCCTGGTACTGGAGCTGGTGGGGGGACTCTGGGCCTCGGGCCCTAGAGGGGTGGCGCAGAGGAGCTTCTACAAGACGTTTCGGTGATGATGGAAATGGTATCTGTTCCCTAGCCACGGGCACAGGCGGCTATTGAGCACTTGGAGTGTGGCTAGTGCAGCCAAGGAGCTGAATTTTAAGTATTTTTAATTTTATTTTAATTAAATTTAAATCTCCTTACTTAAGTGTGGCTAGAGGTCATTGGAACATGGCCCGCCCGCTCTCGCCCAACCCAGGATGTGAGGTTGGGCAGGGGGCGCAAACTGGGGCCCTGGGCGGGGGTGCTGCTGGCTGGCCGGCCTTCCTGAAGCCTCCACCTCTACCCAGCACAGCGAGAGCCCTTGTCATCGGTGAAGGGGGGCTCCCCAGGGCACTGCGAGGCAGAGCCTGGCAGCCCCATTTCATGGAGGAGGAAGCTGAGGCTTAGCGAGGGCAGGTGCCTCTGCCAAGGTGGCGAAGCCAGCGAGTGGCAGGGCCAGCCCACTCCAGGGCACAAACGCCTGTTGGTTCCCTCACCACGGTACTACACGCGGGACGTGCTCTGCTTCCTTCCAGGCAGGCACTTCTAGAAAGTGGTCCAGCTCCCTAAGTTGTACCTCGTGCAATTCCCAGGCTCTGCTGTCATGTACCCATGGCACGGGAGTGAACTCGAGAGAGGAGCATTGCCCCCAGGGTGTGGGGAGCCATAGGCAGCCCTGGGCCAGACTTTCCAGGCTGGGCTCCCAGCCCGGCGCCATGCTGGGGCCCCTGAGTCCATTCCTTCCCCTCTCCAGGCCTTGGTTTTCCCACCTGAACTGCCAGGAAGCTGGACAGGAGCTCTCACAGTGCCTCTCCACCTTCTCTCTGCCCCCAGATCTGGGCTGCGACAAGACCCGGTCTCGGGTGATGCTGCAGGAGTGGAATGACCCTCTAGACCATGACCTGGAGGCCCAACTCATCTACCGGCACCTGATGGGCATGGCGGCCGCACTGCGGTGAGGAGGCCTGTGCAGGGGCAGTGAGTCCCACACCGGAGAGCTCGTGCAGCCCGGGAAACGTGCCAGGCGGGGGCCAGAGCGGGGGTTCGGGCTTAGGATCACTGCGAGGTTCTAATCAGGCCCAGCGCCTCTTGACCTTCGGCAGCCACACGGGGGGAGGGGCACCTGGGTCTCTGGCCAGCTCATGTTAAGATGAAGTCCCCAAGGGCTGCAGAAGCCCAGGGTCAGGGCCGTGGCTGCCTCCTGCCCCAAGCTGACGCAGCCTCCCCATCTGCCCAGCCTTCTCATGGTGCCCTCAGAGCACAGCGATGGTCCTCAGGCAACTCCCCGAGTTCCTCGGCCATCTCCATTACTTCAGTGGTTCTCAGCCTTGGCTCCAGTGTAGAAAAAAAAACACAATGCTTTTCAAAAACAACTTTAAAAAGCAGGATGCCCCGGCCCCATCCCATTGACTAGAATCTCTGCAGGTGGGGCCCACAGAGAAATATTTTAAAGAGACCCAATGCTTCCCGAGAGCACCGCGGCCCTGGGCAGCTCCAGACCACGCACTCCTGCACCCGGGCCTGCAGGGGGCTGGCTGTCCTCCCGGCCCTAGGCTACTCTTCCAGGGTTTATCTCATCAAAGTCCTTCAGAGACCATGCTGTCAGACTAGGACCACTACTTCCCGGTGATCTGTAGTCACCACTGGCCTCCAGGTCACTCTGCAGCCACCTCCTTCCTGACGGCGTGGCTCTGTCACCAGCTTTGTTTCCACCCCGACCCCGGCCCCCTTGCTCCGTAACTTCATCCGTCCTCCGCCCAGCGGACACAGCCACCACCCTGCTGCCCCGTTTCGGAACTCCGCGCTTCCAGAGACTGACTCTCACCCACCTGGACCCTCACTCCTGCTGCCTCACCCTAAAACCTCCCATCCCTCCTCCTCCTCCCTCCTCATTTCCTAGGCTCCACTTAAATTTCACTTCACGTACAAGCACATTTCACATGCACAGCCAATGAACCAAGTAGGGACTCTTATTCTCCCCATGAAGCCAGGAGGCAGTGGAGCCAAGATTTGGACCCGAGCCGACGTGGGTCCCGCCACGGGACCAGTGCCGTGGTTCTAAGCACCACAACCTGCCTTAAGGGCCTCCCCCCTCCAGGACCACTTGGCCGCCCCTCCTCTCGCCCCAGCTCACCTCCCTGGTGTCCAGTGCCAGCACACCTCCCGCCCCGCAGGGCCTCAGGCCCACCGGCCCAGCCGCCTGCCGCGTCAGCTTCCCGGGGCTGCTGTGACATTCCTGCACACTTGGTGGCTTCAAACAGCCCGGCTGTAGTCTCACAGTTCTAGAGGTCAGAAGTCAGAACTCAGTCTCAATGGGCTAACAGCCAGAGGGGCTCGTGGGCCCCTCCTCCATCATCACAGTGCTTCACCCCGGTCTCTGCTTCCACCATCCCATCGTCACTGTCCGCCTTTGACCTTCGTGCTTCCCTCTTATAAAGAACCTGTGATTACACTGGGCCCACTGTCCTCCCCTCCCCTCCCCTCTGCCAACCCCACATCCAGCCCTTTCCCCCCCTGCCAGCCCCTCAGCGGTACATTCAGGCCACATCCGACCCCTTCCCGCATCTACACTGCGACTCGCCCTGGCTGAGCCTCTCACGTCTCCCATTGCGGGGGAGACACAGGAGCCTCTGAACCAGCCTTCTGCCCGTACTCCTGCATCCCTAGGGTCTGTTCTCCACCTGGCCCTCAGAGTGATCTTCTGCAACGTAGAACAGATCACACCACTCCCCTACTCTGAACCCCTAATGGCTTCCTACACCTTTGGCGTCCAAAGCCTTTGTCGGGCCGCAGTGCCTGAGGGCCCTGGTGCACCTGCTTCTCAGCCACGTCTGCCACCAGAGGCCCCCGTGCTAAGCTGGCCGAAGCTGGCCTTGCCTTCTTGCCGTCTCTGGGCATCTCCACCCCAGGACCTTTGCACTTGCTGTGTCCTTTGCCCAAAGGTTCACCCTCAGGTGTTCACTTGGCTTGTTCCCTCACCTGATTCAGGCCCCTGCTCAAATGCCACTTGTCAGAGAGGACTTCCCTGAACACTGTTACTCTAGAACATTATGGAACTCATCAGCATGTGCTGTTGACTCACTTCTGGCCTGTCTCAGTCACACCACACTGGGCTTCCTGAGGGCAGCCCTGTGGTCCATTCCCTGCTCTAATCCCAGTACTGAAAACAGGGCCTTTTGCGTTCCAGCCCTCAGTGATCTGAGTGAGAACCCGAGGGGAGGGGTAAGGGAGTGGTGTTTGAGCTGGTCTGTGAGATTCGACAGGATCTCGCAGAGGGTGAAGCAGGGCAGGGCGTTCTGGGAAGTAGGGGCAGTGTGGGAAAAAGGCCAAAGTGACTGCACCCAGGGAAGCAGGCAAGGCGACCCCATGGGGCCAAGGAGGTGTCTGAGGAGGGGGAAGAGCCTGTTAGACCTTAGCAGAGGGAAACGTCTCTCCCAAAATAGATCAGGGAGACTGTCAAAAGGGCTGAGCCAGGAGAATTCCTAAATAAGGAACTTCCAAGTACTGGGTCGGACGGCGCTTCAAAGGCCCCTGGCTCCATGGCCAGTTAATACCAGAGGGTTTTCAGGCCCCCATTGGCTCTTTTCCCAAGGGCCCTCCAAAACAGCAGCGACACGGTTCTAGCTTGGTGTCCAGGGTGCCATCTGCTGAGGCACAGCAGGGAGGGTGGGGAGGACCAGAGGCGGAGGCTGGAAGAGAGAAAGCAGGTGGTAACCAGGGGCCAAGACCTGGGCCCATGTTCCTTCCCCGTGGACTGAAAGGGCCAGCCCTGGGTCCCCAGAAGGCCCTCTGGTTCAGGAGGCCCACGCTGGGTCACCAGCCTTCCCAGCGGGGGCGGCAGGAGCCCTCACTCTGCCCTCTGCACAGGGAGAAGCAGCGGGAGCTGCGCGCAGGCACAGAGGCAGGCTCCGTGCCCACAGGCCCTGGTGAAGGTAGGTCCCTCCCACCTGGACGCTGTAGGTGGTCTGAGCCCCCTTCAGGGATGCTGTGGGTGGGACTCCTGAGGCCCACTTCCGGAGGCCCCCTGACCTTCTGGACAGGCACTGGTAGCAGAGGCCCAGCCTGTTCTGCCCTTAGTGTGCACCTGCTTTCAGCCCCGGAGGACCCGCTGGCCCAGCTGCTGCAGGTGCTGCAGGACCTCCAGGAGGCACATAGCTGCAGCCCCGCCAGCTCCCCGCCATCAGAGCCGAACTGCCTCCTGGAGCTGCAGACGTGAGGCCTTCCCCACACTCTGCTATCAAGCTGCCCGCCCGCCCGGTGCTTGGATACCCCGGTGCGCTCTCGGCTCTGCACCTCAGTCCCTGTCATTGGGCTGTGGGGCCTGAGTCTCTCCTGCACTGGGTGACTTGGGACCAGGGGATCCAGACCTGACAAAGCTTTGGCCCATCACCGCCCATATGAAGTCTCTCCAGGAATCTGGGGGCCCCTGCTCCTCTGCGGGGCCCGGCTGCTCCTTGTGGTCCCTGCAGCCATCACCGCCACTAGCCCAGACTCTCCAGGGACCTTCCACTCCTGCCCAGGGCCGACCCTCTGGATGGTCCACACCCAAGCAGACTGATACTTCCTTGGACCCAGAGAGGCAGGAGGGAACACAGGGCCCAGGAGACCATGTCTTGACCTCGGCATCCGCTTTGCTCTCGGCCGCCACTCTACCCGCTCTCCTCGCAGCCCTGGCTGTGCCCCTGGGAGAGCATCGTGGTGCTCTGCCACCAACAATAAACCTGCGGTGACTGCTGCTCGGGGGTCTCGTGATGGGGGGTCAGGAGCGGGGTGGGCCTGGGGACCCCAGTGGTTGCTGGTGAGCATAGCCAAGGACGGGCCAGTATAACCTCTGCATCCCCATCCCCTCTGCCTTCCCCACTCCCAGGTGGGACAGGGTCTCCTTTGTCCTCTGAGCTGCTGTCCCCACCACGCCCTTGGGTCCCACTCCCCCATCTCCCACAGGCTATAGAACCCGGCCTGACTCGCTAGCTGTCCTCTCCTTGCAGCCCCCAAACAGGCTCCAAGTGCCCCAAAGCCTGCACAGCGGGGGCAGGGTCAGAACCTTGAATCATGAGGCCGGGCCCTGGCAGCGTTTCTATCGCCAGCCCCTTCTGTCCAAGCAGGGCTCCCTCTGGTCATCACCTCCCTGCCCTCGTTCCAATCTGTCTCTGGGCATACGGTAGCCTCCAGCATAATTAACAAAGTGGAGGAGGGGCAGGGGCTTCCAGCACATTCTTTAAAACTCACCCAACCAAGGTTGGAGCCAGGCCTGTGAATCCTAGGCCTAGGACAGTCCCCAAGGGTTGGGTCACAGGTAGGACCCCCTAACCCAGCTGACCAGCCAGGTCCTGGGGCAGGGCCATCTGGGTAGGCTGCATAGTGGCTTCTTTGAGGAATGGCAGAGGGAGCAAAGGGGAGCTGAAGGGACAGGGGCTGCGCCCTTCCCTCTGCCCTGTAGCTTTTGGGACTATGTTGGCCTTTTCTCCTGGCAGTGTGCCCCCCCAACAAGAAGCCTGCCAACCTGACCCCTTGGATGCTCATCACTTCTTGGTTGCATTGCTACAATCCTGTGGACCTCACGAGCCTCTTTGCAGGGCTACATGACCCCTCTCCCTGGTCCAAGGCTTGAGGCCGGGGGTGGCTGAGCCTGCCCTGCACCTGCCCAGTCAGGAACACCTGGCTCTCCGGCTACTCCCTTAGAGCCTCACACGAATCCTCATGCCTGGGGGGTCTTCTTGGGTTTCAAGGACCTCATGATCAGGAAGTGTGGACCCCAAGGCCTCCTGAGCCCTAGTGCAGGGAAGGAAGGGGAAAGAGGGATGTGCGCTTATTAGGGCTGCAACAAGTAGAATCCTGGGTTTTAATTGCACACAAACAGCCACCCACTGGCAACACCCACCACCATCTCCAGTGGATCTGGTGTGGACATGGCCACCACAGCCAGAAGGAGAGTTAAAATGGGTAAGTGCCGGGCACCACCCCCACCCCAGGGTCTTCTCCCGGGCTCCGAGCAGAGCTGCCTACAGCCCCAGATGCTGCATTCTTTTCGGAAGCCACTTGGGAAAAAGGAGAGGGACAGACAAGACTCCTGCATGCCAATGACATAGAGGAGCACCAGAGGTCGCACTTTCCATGTCCCCAGGGATTCTACACCAACACCATACCCCTCAGGATTGCCAGGCCTGTAGCCTACCCGGGTCCTGGGGCAGGTCCCCCAGATGTCTTGAAGCCTGCAGCCCCGGGGGCTGGCAGTCGGCCCAAGGCAGACACCCGGGAAGCCCTGACTGGGTCCCGCTCACACAGTACATGCGTCTCTCACCCCCGGGCCTGTCCCTAGGAAATCTGGGCAAATTCCCACCAACTTCCTTTTGGAAATTCCTGTCAAAGTATAATTTTCAAATATAGTCTTAAATGACTCATGCGAATATAGAATGAACATGCACCAAAAGGCTCATTACACATCGAGAGAATGAGTGTGTGGCAAAGCTGGTGACAGAACGTTTTGAGAAGCCAGGCATGTGTAAACATTCTGAGAAAAGAGCGCGAGGATAAGGTTGTGGTATTCTCTACGGGGTAGAAACGTGCAAGTTCATAAGTAACTGCAATGTCTGGGTGCTAAACGAATAATAAATATCAAAGTCAAACCCAGGTCCACCCCCCAAGATCAGAGATTGGCAAACTTACTTTTCCTTTTTTTTATTTAAAAAAATATATTTTACTTATTTTCAGAAAGAAGGAAAGGGAGAGAGAAAAAGAGGGAGAGAAACATCGATGTGTGAAAGAAACATCAGCTGGGTACCTCCCATGTGTCCCCAGCCAGGGCCCTGGCCGGCAACCCAGGCTTGTGCCCTGACTGGGAATCAACTGGTGACCTTTCTGTTCACAGTCCTGTGTTCAATCCACTGAGCCGCAGCAGCCAGGGCAAACTTTCTTTTTCTTTTAAAGGTTTTTATTTTTAGAGAGAGGGGAAGGGAGGGAGGGAGAGGGAGAGAAACATCAATGTGAAAGAGAAACACCGATTGGTTGCCTCTTGTGCGCTCCCCAACCAGGGACTGGGCCCTGAAAAGGAACCAAGAGAGGAACCTCTTGCTGGGTGGGATGAAGCCCAAGCAACTGAGCCACAGCTGTCAGGGCAGATTGGCAAACTTTCTGAAAAGGTCCAGGTTTGCAAGTTTTGGTCACAGGTACTCTCAGAGCACAGAAGCAGCCATAGACAATGAGTAAACAAATAGGCTTGGCTTATTCCAATAAAACTTTATTTACAAAAACAGGCAGCAGGCTTGGTCTGCAAGCCTGTGCAGTTGGAGGTGCCCTGCCCTAGACAATTAAATAACCCTCGGTCTGGCCGGCTCAACAGTGCCCCCCGCCCCCGCCCCCGCCCCCGCCCAGGCAGAACACGCTATTTCCCCCCACACCTGTTTCCAAGGCTGAACAATGTGTTTCCCTTTTACCAAATGTATTGGGGTGAAAGTGGTTAACAAAATTACCCAGGTTTCAGGTGTGGCATTCTACAGCACATCATCTGTGCAGCGGGCTCACCACCGTGGGTCAACTCCATCCATCACCTTTTATTCTCCCTGTACCCACCTCCCCCTCCCCCCCAAATCACTACACTTTTTTGTCCACACCCATGAGTTTTTTTTCTTTTTTGCCCAATCCCTCCACCCCTACCCCCAGCACCCCACCGCTGCCCCGACAGCTGTCAGCCTGCTCTAAGAACCTGTTTCTATTTGGATAATGTTTAACAATCCTCACCCCAGCAGCCCCTTTCCCTGCGCCAGGCAGGCCTATCTTATCAGAAGATGGAAATGGCCACTTGGCCTCCTCTCGGGGCACATCAAAATCGAGCCTCGTGTTGGTTTGGGAATCAAAAGGCAAGAGTGACCAGACCTCCCCAGGAGAGGGCACACTTCCACAGTGGTAAGGAGGGTGAAGCCCCTGCCGGGTGAAATTTACCACCCCGCCCCCCCCACCAGCCCAGTTAAGGTCAGCCAGTTTCCTCAGGTCCAGGCACAAGCAATCCTGGCAAAGGTCGCATCCTTGACCCAAACTTTTCCAGGATGACTCAGAAGGGTAGGAGTTACAGCCTCAGGGCATCATTACCTTCATTGCCTTCTATTCCTCAGCAGTTAAAGAGGCGCCCACCAGCTGGACCTGGAGAGTCAAGGTTGGTGTGGGCCTCCAGTAAGTGACACTTCCTCCACCCAGGGCTCAAGGTTCCCACAGGAAATGGCCCTTCCCAGGAAATGGTAGTGGAAGCTCAGATTTCTTTGGGGGCTCCTTAGCTGCTGCCCAGACCTAGAGAAACAGCTGGGCCCTGGCTGGTGTGGCTCATTGGATTGAGTGCCGGCCTGAGAACCAAGGGGTCACTGGTTTGATTCCCAGTCAGGGCACATGTCTGGGTTGCGGGCCAGGTCCCCAGTAAGGGGTGTGTGAGAGGCAACCACACATGGATTTCTCCCTCTCTTTTTCCTCCCTCCCCCTCTCTCTAAAAATAAATGAATAAATAAAATTTTTCAAAAAGAAACAGCGGGGAAGCTGTTAGGACTCCAGTTGCTAATCTGAGACTCCAGTTGCTGTTGTTTCTGACTCAGGTAGGGCCTTTATACTCAGCTGTAGTCTGCATAAGATCAACCAGTCAAAACTGGGACTGATGCACTGGTCCCTTCCAGAGCCTCTTTCCTGCCTCCTGCCCCAGCCCTCACACAATTGTCCCCATAACAAGAAGCTCGCAAAGCCACAAGCCCACTTGGTAAACCAGTACAATACAGCGAAGGGTCTTGTAGCAAATTGCCCAGGTAGCCTTGCCAGGGGGCGTATCCTTACCCAGCCGTCTACTCCAAGGAATGGACGCCCATGAGCCCTGAGGTTTCTTCCGACCCCGCCAGCCACACCTCCCTCATACCCTATAGCTCCATTCTCCTATCAGGGGCTTCTTATGCCAAGGGCACATTTCTAAAAATACAAGGGCTGTGACGAGCAGAGAGAGGCCGAGTTCTGGGTTGCCGCTTAGTTTGGACGAGGCTATCCCAGCTCTCCAAATAAAGAGCACCCACAAAGGACCTGCGGGACACATACATGCGCACCCACGAAAGGATAATCTGGACTCAACCCTGCGGAGAGCTACCAGCCTCCCTCGGTCCCTGCCTGGGTTCTAGCGCCTGCGCAAGATCCTCCAGTCCGGTAGGGGGCAGTAGGCCAGGCCTCACGCGGGTTTGGCACCGTCGGCGAACGCAGAAGCAGACGCTAACCCGGAAGAGGTTGCGATAAAGTGTTCTGGGGGCGGCGGTGTTGGCAGCCGAGACTTTGTCGGCGGCGGCGGCGCTAGGATGAACGCCCCTCCTGCTTTTGAGTCGTTCTTGTTGTTCGAAGGCGAGAAGAAGTAAGTGGAGCCGGCCAGGGAGGGGGTTGAGGGTCGCGGGTCGCGGGCCCCCAGTTGTCGGTCGTCGGCCCCTGCAGGTTGTGAGGCTTCTGCCCTCCTCTGCCCCGGCGGGGAGAGGGGCGGCGGGGAAGCCCCTTTTGCCCGAGCGCCGGCTCGCGAGGCGTTTCGCGCCCGTGCCTGCCAAACTTAAGATAGCCCTGCGAGGCGGGGGCGAGTCTCCCTTTTGCAGATGGGGACACCGAGACTCAGAGAGATTCCCCGGGCACATGGGAGGTGGTGGGTCTGTTTTGGAACCCGAAATGTGTGGCACCAGATGCCTTTTCCTTTGGGTCTGGCAGCCTTCTCACTCGTCTCCTGGCCCGGCACTGTTATGCTCCTTGCTGCAATCAGACTGATGGTTCTTAGACTCATATCCGACTTCCAAACGCCCGTGTAAAACCTTCAGTGACTCCTCATTGCTTGCAGAGTGAAGGAAATATAGCCTAACGGTCAGACAGCCTGGCTTGGCTCCTGCACCCCCCGCTTAAGGACTCCAGTGACTTAATCTGCCTGAGGCCTACTTTCCTCATCTGGAAAATGGGCTCGTTACTGTATTAAATCATAGTACGTAAATCTAGGGGGACAGTAAACGACGTAATTTACCTAAAGTGCATAGTCCAGGGCTCAGCACCTAAAGACCCTGTTAAAGATTGGCTTTGCAAACTTCTCGTAACAGACTGGTCATGCAGGGCGCTAGGGTCTAGCCCTGTGCCAGCCACTTCAGTCTCCCTTGAGAGCAGTGCTTCTCAACTGGGGACTACCCGCCCACAAGCCTCCCCCAGCCCCCAGGGAACTTTCGGCCGCGTCTGCAGACAGTTTTGGTTGTCAGAAAGGGGGTGCTGCTGGCATCTAGTGGGGAGAGGCCAGGGAATTACCGAGCCTAAAATGTCCGTGGTGCCAAGGCTGAGAAACTGCTTTAGGAAAAAGGAGCAATCCAAGTAGGCGGGGCTCCCACAGAATCGGGGTAGCTGGGGTCAGGGTATAGACACATTGCTGCTGAGTCAGGGAGGTCTTTCTAGAACGAAGAGATTGAGAAAGGCTTCCAGGAGTAGGTGGGACTTGAGTCTGCCTTAAAGGGTAGGGTTTAGACTGGGGGGGGGGCCTGCCTCCTCCCCCCATCTATTGTTTCTGCCTCTCCCTAGGATCACCATTAACAAGGACACCAAGGTGCCCAATGCCTGTTTGTTCACCATCAACAAAGAAGACCATACACTAGGAAACATCATTAAGTCGTAAGTTTCAAGTCAAAGGCTTTCAGGTGCTATGTTTAATGGGGCTCTTTGAGGCAAAGTACAAATTCCAGAAGATTTTCTTAAGTGTCTGAGCTACATGAAGTCCTTCTGGTTGCTTGGTCTGGCAATTCACTCATTCCACTGCCTCTTGTTCAAAATGGCACTGACCGAAATCTCTTCCCTTAATATATTTCTGTATTGGCTCATTTAGCTGACTAACAGAAGTGAATATGCAGGAAGCCACAGAAAAGTAAGCCTACTTGTGTTTTTGTGCTAATGCGCACGGAGAAGTAGCCAAGGTTACTTCCCGCCCATCCCGCGTTTGTGCGGTGACCTCAGCGGCACCTGGCTTTCTGAGGTGTGTATGCCAGAGATTGTAACTGAGACGAGTAAGGGGAAGCGGTAAGAGGGGCCTGATGGTGGTTTTCCGGTGCCCCTGGTAGGTACCTGACTTTGGTTGATGGCCGCTTGTTTACACCAGTGCAGTCCTGGCCAGGTAGGTGGTTGGCAGTGTGACTGATGCTCTGGCCCAGGGGCTTGTCCTTTCACTGCTGAAAGGCACCATCAGTGAAGCAGGCTCTTCCCAGGTTTGTGTGTTGGAGACTGGGCTGAGGCCTGCCTGGTCTCCTGGTGGACGTAGAGGGTGGTGGTGCCCATCTTTGGTTTGGGTGACTCCCACCCTGAACCAGGCCCATGGTGCACTCAGGCTCTTTTGGGGCCCTGCTGTTCCGCTGCTTGTGCGCTGTGCCCCCACCTACACAAGGGCCTCCCTCTGGGAGCTCACGCCTGTCCGAGCTGCTCTGGAGAAAAGCCTCGTGTGCCCGGCAAACAACACTGGCTTCACATCACCACAGCGGAATAGGGCAGGACGCCACGGGGTGGACAGCAGCTGCCAGGCTGTGTTGCCTAAAGGACTTCCATTTCCCTAACTGCTCAGAGCCTGCGGCCTTGTCCCCTTGCTGCCTTTATTTGCTGCGCCAGATGCTTTTTGGGCTGGGAATGGGGCTTTTGTGTTTTGGTTTACTAAACGTTGGCTGGAGTTTTACTGCCTAGGGAGGTCTCTTTCAGGGCATTGCAGGGTCCCTAACTTCCCCTAAGGGAAGTGGTTATTGGAAACCCTTTTTACCAGCTAAGGTTCTTGATCTTCATGGATATGGGTGGGGGAGGGGATGGGAAGAGTCCCCATATGGTACGTATGTCTTCACCAAAATACCTGTTTTACTTGAAGTTGTGGGGGTTTTTTGTTTGTTTGTTTTTTTTGCGGGGGGTGGTAACAAAAAATTAAGAGGAGGGAACCACCTGGTGCCAGCTGCATTTGCTTGTTGACAACAGGAAGACCCCTTAGCTAGAAGGCCTGGAAGCTCCAAGGGCACTTGGCCGGCCCACCCCCACTGCTCCTCTGTCTCTCAGACAGCTGTTGAAGGACCCACAGGTGCTGTTTGCTGGCTACAAAGTCCCGCACCCCTTGGAGCACAAGATCATCATCCGTGTGCAGACCACGCCCGACTACAGCCCCCAGGAGGCCTTCACCAATGCCATCACAGACCTCATTAGCGAGCTGTCCCTGCTGGAAGAGCGATTCCGGGTGAGGAGCCAGCTGTGTGGGGCGGGGGGCGGGGGGTGGTCTGGACACCACCCTGTATGCCTCAGAGATGTGGGTTCTAAAGCTTACACCTAGGACAACCCAAGTTGTTTTCTCTGATTTATTGGGGGGCGGGCGGCAGCAGTGATGAGAGAACAGGGACTTCCACTGTAGCCTCCAAGGAGCGCCGACGAGGTTGTGGAGTTGAGGCCTGGGGCCTGCTGTCTGCATCCACGGGCAGGGACCTCACCTAGCGGTCCGGGGTCCCCTGCGCACTCTCATGGTCCCGTGGGAGCACGGGGCCTGCTGCCTCTTAGTGCTGCTTCTCCGAGTCCGTATTCAGGTGCTGGCCGCTCTGTGGTTTGCAAGGCCTGGCCGTGTCCAGGGTGTTTGTCTAGAGGGCAGCTCATCCTAAGGTGGGGCCCCATCTGTTCAGGTGGGGGGCCTCAGAATCTAAACAACTTAGAGTGGGAAAGACCCGGTCTGTCAGATATGTCACAATTGCCATACACTCACCAGCTGGCACCTCTGCTCCCTCTGACTCCTGTCCTAGACAGCAAGATGTGTGCTGGGGAGCGGTGATGGGGTGGGCGGGCTGGCTCAGAGTCCCTTGGGTTGCTGGCTGCTCGGCCCCCGGGAGCTGTTCAGGGCCTGGCTTACTCTTTTTGTCCAGTTCGTGGCTGCACCCTGAAGGCTTGGAAGCAATTTCCTGGCGGACCTTGGTCAGGGAGGCTGGGGCTGAGTTCCCACACCCTCACCCAGCCACTCCTGCTAAGTGCGCTGCCTTTCCTTTCCTTTCCCTCAGGTGGCCATCAAAGACAAGCAAGAAGGAATTGAATAGTGGGCTTGGAAGCAGTCTTGGTTGGCCGGTTCCTACCCCACATCGGGCCCTTCTCCTGGCGCCAAGTAGAAGACGGCAGCTTCTTGCAGCTGGGGTCCTCTTTGGGGCTATTCCAGAGGGCCCCTCACCCCGACAGCGACGTGTCCTTTCCATAGGTTCTGTTTCATCTTCCTAATAAAGTGTGGCTGGCAAAGACCTGGATGTGAGCTGAAGCAGAACTCCCTTCACAGGAAATGGACCGTCATGCTCAGTGGAGGTAGCTGACCTGTCTTAGGGCTACTCTGGGGCCACACTGCAGAATGGGCTGGCCCAGAGATCCACATTTCTGCCTGTGGGGCAGCAGGAGCAAACACATTCTGCACCAACTGGGAACCCGGGGGGTGCAGGGCAGGCTGGCTTGGACAGAAGGGAACCACTCAAACCCCTGGGTTCCTGTGAGTCTCCACTGTGGAAGTCCCAGCACCAGCTCAGCCCGACTTGCTTCGATCAGCAACACCAGATGGGGCCCACACACAGCTCTCCGGGCTTCGCTTCCATAGTAGAGAATTTAATAAAAATATTCACTCACTGAAAGAGCCCCATCGTTTGCCCGAAAGTTGAATAAGTTAGGTTGTGTCCCTGGCGCTCTGCGGCAGAGGCGGGAGCGCCTGCTGGAGGCTAGCGTCTCTTCCACACGGCGACAATGTTGGAGTCCGTCAGGGCGGTGAGGTAGGTAAAGGCGGGGTCGGCCACCACTGTGTTCACCATCGTCCTGGTCACTGTCTGGCCGAGGGCCCGGGGTTGGGGCCACTTCAGGATCTGGTGGGAAGAGGGGGGGGCTGGGCTCCTTCCCGGATACCAGGCCCCTCGTGCTGCACCATTCCCCCGCAGGGAGGAGAGGGCCGGGCCGTGCGTACCTGCGTGGGGGCCTGCGGCGCCGCCGCCAGTGGAGGCTGCTGGGTCAGCACGTGCCTGACGTCATAGACCCACACGCTGCCTTCCTCATCCCCGCAGAGCACGACCCCCTCGTCTGCAGGACGGAGGTTGGAGCCTGAGGTGGGGCGGGGCTCCAGGAGATGGGAGGCGGGGTGGGGTGTGTAGGTGGGCTTACCGGGACAGGTGCTGAGTGAGAAATAGGCCAACTCCGTGGGTGACCACTGCAGCCGAGCCAGGACCACCACCGGCACAGTGGACCGGCTGCCCCGGCCCAGCCACGTCTGGCTCCAGCTCCACAGGCAGATGGTGCCCAGGTCGCTCCCCTTGGAGGCTGTGCGGGAGAACGAAGAACTGCCTGGGGGGCCTCTCTGGGCATTTCTTGTTCCACAGTGGGGACCCCTCAGAAGCTCTCGGACCTAAAGCCTAGCCCAGAGCAGGGCTTGCTCACCCACGACATCCTCGTTCACAAACGCCAGCCCGTCCACTCTCTGGCCAGATGCCTCCAAACCCTCGGAGAAGACGAACTCCACTTCACACACCCTGTGGGGCCACAGAAGATGCTGGTAGACTAACCTTTACGTATACAGAGTTCCTCATTGAATGAGAACCATTCCTTGGGCCCCTACTCTGGGCCCTGCCCTACATGGAGGCCAGAAGATGCAACCAAGAATATCTGTCCTGGGCCCTGGAGGGGCTGAGTCTCACCCTGGAAGCAGGAGCCAGTGCCTGAGTACACAGCGGCACGGGTGGCGGGAGCTCAGACGCAGTAGGGGCTGGCTTTCCCAGCACGGGGTGGTGTGGCCAGGGCGGGCTCTGGGACTGGGAGATGAGCAGGAAGGCATTTCTAGCTGAGTGCGGGGGGCCTGAGAAGGGAAACTGGGAAGGGGGTGTGACCTCAAGGACAGTGGAGAGTGGATGCTGAACTGCTTGGAAAGGCCACCCAGCAGCTGCCCAGAGTCCTGGAGAGGACGAGGGGACACTTGGAAGCAAGGCAGCCAAGAACTAACTGAGGAGAAGCAAACACTTCTAGGATGTGGGAAAGAAATGCCACAGGACCTGGGGACCAGGCAGATGTGAGTGGACAGGGAGGAGGGAGGCGGGCCTGGGCTTGACTCCCAGGGGTGGCACAGGGCCACCACCAACACGTGGCCGGACGACCGCCAGAGCCTGCCAAGGCTTCTACTACCTCCCTCCCTGTAGCAGCTACTTCACGCCTGCCACCCAGTCCTAAAGTTCTTCCTAGGCTATTCGCTGTACTTACGGAAAACTCAGAACCATACCACGGCTAGCAAAGCTAGTGTGCTCTGGCCCACGCAGCCATACCACCTCATCTCACGCCAAGCTGCGGCCAGACCCCCGGTCAGCCAGTTCTTCCTGCCACTAGTCCTTTGCACGTGCGGTCCCCCTGTGGCTGCACCTTTCCCTCTTTCCAGCCCCCGACCCCTCACAGGGCTCACGTGGAGATCATGAACCTGCAAACTTATCCACCTACCATGGGTCACCTCCAGAGTCCCTTGGCCTTCCTGTTCCCCTCTCAAAGCACCGGATTCTCGTTCCTTCATAGCTGACGTGACACTTTGTGGGGTTCTAATTGGCTGCATTAGTTTAACGTGTCTCTGCCACTAGGCTTGTGGGCCCAGAGAAGACTGGGACCCCATGCTGTCTCGGGCCTTCCAGGTGGCATGGAAGAGCCCCAAGCCTCGACCTGGTCTTCTAGGGCCTTGCCCCTGCCCAGACCCATCCCCCTTGTCCTCCACTGGCCCTGGCATGCAAGTGACTGTCCCAGCTCTAGAGATGAGGAAATGATGCTAGAACAGGAATGTCACATTGCTGGTAAGTGACAGGACCTGGCCACAGTGAAGCCCCAGGTGGAAGGTGAGGTGATCACAGCCCAGAGAGGAAACTGACCCAGCTCAAGTCCCACAGCCAAACACCAGGGAAGGAACGGGTCACAGGGACCTTTACTCAAAAGACTATCAGGAGGTAGCAACAGGCCAGCTCTGTGGAGAGGACCCTGAAAACAATCTGTGTGGCTGCCAGGGAGACTGTGCATGATTTTGGCACCACCCCTGGCAGGTGGGCCTGGGGCGAGACATCTGGACTGGCAGCTGCCCAGCTCTGATGCCTGGCCTTCAAGGCACCCCGTCCACCTCACCTCCGCTTCTGAGGCTGGTCCAGCCGCACGTCCCAGCAGCAGCAGCCGCCCTCGCAGCCGGCCAGCAGGTAGGCGTCTGGACAGGAGGCCACGGGGCAGAGGCGCAGGGGGGTGGAGGTGGTATCGAGTGTGAGCAGCTGGCTGCCGGCAGGTGAAAGGGAGAACATGAGGCCTCGGACTCGGTGTCCACGCCCCCTGGCAGCCAGCCCTCCTCACACCAGCCCGGCCCAAATCATCACCTGGCCTGGAAATTATAATCTTGGTCGGGAACCCCGATGTCCCAGAGGATGATCCTCTTGTCATAGGAGGCCGCTGAGAAAGAGAATCGAGGGGAGAGGTGGCTCTGAGGAGGCCCTGCTCCCTCCTAAAAGGCCGAGGCCGTGGCCCCAAAGCCGACCCCTCTCCAGCAGAGGGCGGGCCGTGGCCCCGCCGCTGTCTTCCTCTGGCCTAACGAGTGCCACACTGGCAGCTACCCTCGTGGGGCTCTGCTCACACATCACCCTCACCACCACTGAAGAGCCAGGGGCATCCGCCCCGGTCATGGACAGAGTGGCCCAGGCTGTCGGAAAGCTCCAGGGCCACGGAGCAGGTTGAAGGAAGAGCTGGGCTCTGAAGCCCAGTCATTTGTCCATAAAGTCACACAGCTTCTACCATGGCCGGAGCCAACCCTGGCAGCCTGGAGCGAGGCTGCCAGCCACAGTAGCCCCCTAACATCCCAGAGAGGGAGCACTGAGGCATCAGGCTGCAGACAGGGATGCTAGGGGACCCCTGGGGTGTGCGGAGAGGGTCTTACTGAAGAGGTGGGTCTCGCGGGTGGGACTGAAGCAGAGAGTGGCGATGGCCCTCTTGTGGGCGCGGATGACTCCGCAGCAGAAGCCAGCACGCACGTGCAGCAGCCGGACCTGGCCCCGCAGGCCTGCAGCCGCCAGTATGCTCCAGCGCCTCTTGTGGCCTGCCTGTGTGACCACGGTCAGGGTTGTCCAGGCCACTGAGAAGAACTCCTGTGGGGGGGGGGGGTTAGTCACTGAGGGACAGAACTACATGTGTGCACATGCATGCAGGATCAGATCTGGGAAACTGAGGCCCAGCATCAAAGAAAAAGGTCACCTGGTGAATAGATGGCACTCCCGCCCCCAGGGCTCTGTCTGCCACCCTGCAGGAGCAGGGCCCTGCCACTCACCTCACCAGGTGCCTTGTACTTGTGCAACACGATGCCCGTCTGGCAGTCGATCACACACACAGCCTCCCCGCCGCACGTGGCCACAGTCTGGGATGTGGCCCTTGTATGCCCTGTTTTGAGGGGTTGGCCTAGTGAAAACATTTTCTGTAAAGTTTCCCCCTGCAGTGCCCTCCACCTGACCTTGACGATGTTTTATTTTTTCCTTTTAAGATTTTATTTATTTTTAGAGGGAACGGGAAGAAGAAAGAGAGGGAAAGAAAAATCGATGTGAGAAAGAAACATTGATCAGCCACCTCTGGCACGGGCCCTGACTGGGGATCAAACCTGCAACCCAGGCTTGTGCCCTGACCAGGAAGTGAACCCGTGAGCTTTCGCTTTGCAGGATGATGCCCAACTGAGCTACACCGGTCAGGGTGCCCGGATATTTTGAAGCTCTCTGTCCCTCCCGATTTCCCCATCACCCAGGCAGCCCCCCCGCAGGTGGCACCCGTCTAGAAAGCTTGTTCTGCTTTTTTCCTAGGCCCGTGCTCTGCCTGCCCACTAAAGGTGTACCCTCGTTCCAGGCTGGCTCGAAGGCGCAGGCCCAGAGCTGGGTCTCCAGGTCCTGAGGACTGTTGTTCTTGCTGTGGCACTGGAGGAAGTGCAGGGGCTCCAACTTCGGGGCAGGCTGTGGGGGCAGAAGGGGGTCACACCTGCCCCAACCCTCGCTCCCAACCACACTCCCTGCCACCTTGCTAGAGCTTACCTGGCTGCCACCAGAGCCCACGGGGTGGCCCTCCACCTGGGCCAGTGGGGAGGTGCACACCCGCTTGTTGGGGGAGGAGTTGAGTGGGACATCATCTGGCCGTTTTGAGGCCACCGGCCTGGCCTGTGTGGGGGAAGGGATGGCTGAGAGCTGGTGACCATGGGACCATCTACCTAGGGCTTCTTCCCTCCCTATCACAGGCTGACCCGCACCCTCCCAAGGGTGTAGCAGGGGGAACTGGCCCAAGGTCAGAGGGAATTAGCTCAGGTACTGGGGGCTGTCTCCTGGGCTCATTCCCAGGACCCTCTGCATCCCTGCAGACTCCCCAGGAAGGAAGGGCCCAGGCAGGCTCTCGGGGCCCTGGGAGCCACACAGAACCACACTCACCCCAGGCTCCTGGGCAGCTGTGGCTTTTAGGGACTTCTCTGGGATGTCAGCCTCACGCACATGGGTCCCACCAGAGGCCACCAGCTCCTCAGAGATCATCCGCACCTGCGTGGGGCCAGGCCATCAAGAAGCTGGGCACAGTCCTGGGGCCCCTCAGCCCCTCCTCAGACACCCAGTCAGAGGGAGCTTGTGCTTCCTGAGTTGAGAAAGGGCCTGTCCAACCAATAGTGGTGCCTTTCCTGACCTGCCCCACTCCCCACGGTCCCTCCTGGCCAGAGACCTCCAGGGCAGCTCAGGGCATGGGAGCCAGAAGGAGCTGGGAAAACAGACTCTCAGCACAGCTGGGTGAGGACATACCCGCCACTGGGTGAACTCGCTGAGGGACTCAGGCCCATAACGGA
Organism: Micronycteris hirsuta; assembly: GCA_004026765.1. Classification (NCBI taxonomy): domain Eukaryota; kingdom Metazoa; phylum Chordata; class Mammalia; order Chiroptera; family Phyllostomidae; genus Micronycteris; species Micronycteris hirsuta. The sequence goes on along the minus strand of PVJI01006770.1, from coordinate 25,902 downwards.
CATCGCTGACAGCGGACCTCACAAAGTCTGCCTGGGCCTTCTCAGCTCCCTCTGCGGGGCCCAGTGAGGCCATGAACTTCTCCCAGTGAGCTGTGACCTGGAACAAGAGGGGCCAGATCCAGGCCCAGCCCACCCTTGGACCCTCTATGACCCCTCTGCCCCCAATCTCATGGCCATAGGTGCCTCAACCTCACTGCCTCCTAGAAGCCTCTCTAATTCTCTAAACCACAGCCTTCTTAGCTGCATGTGGCACAGACCTAAGCAACACACACACACACACACACACACACACACACACACACACACACCAGCCCCAGATGGGAGAAGGTGGCATGTCCCAGGTAAAGTTGCTGTGAAAGTGCCTCAGCCTCCCCTGCTGGGCCCCGCACACAAGGAGGGCAGGACACCGCCCAGGGACAAAAGGCCTCGCTCCACAACCAGGCTCGGAGCAGCACCTGTCAGGCTAAGGGCTAAGGGTCACTAGGTGTCAGGGAAGAGGCCCCTGTAACCTCCCTCAGTGTCCTCCAAGTGTCCAAGCCTGCTGCTCGCTCCTCAGGGCCCCTGACTGCTCCCAAGTCCCAGAGATACCTCCCAGCCTCCTTACCCTGCTGGTCAGCTCCCGGTTCAGGTTCTCCACCTGAGAGGAAGTGGAGGAAGCATCTTTGCCATTGACCTTACGCAGCTTGGGCAGGAGAAAGGAGACTTTCAGGTTGTCACTGACCTGGAGAATGAGAGAAGAATGGCTCCAGGGTCGCTGAGCCCAAGCCCAACAGAACACCGGCCCCAGGCATGGGGCCGCTAGGCGAATCCACTTACTGTCAGGAAGGGGTTGCCCTCCAGGCTGAGCTCCTCCAGCTGTGGAAACTGGCTCAAGGCAGTGACGTCCCCCAGCTGGTTGTTGGCGCAGCGAAGGATGCGCAGGTGGGAAAGGCCCAGGTCGGCAGGCAGCGTCTCCAGCTGGTTGTTGGAGAGGTCCAGCTCCTGCAGCTTCTTCAGACGGCTCAGGAGCTTGGGGTCCAGGTGCTCTGAGAGCAGCTTCAGGCCTGACAGGCTGGGGTGGGGACGCAGGGGAGTGCTCAGAGGGCAGGCAGCCCAGGGTGCCTCCAAAGGCTTTTTCACCTGGCATTTCCTGGGCATGCACACCTCTCCCCAACACCCTACTTTTCAAAATCTTGTAACTACTTTAGAACTCGGGGCAGCTGGCCCTCTCCAGGATGCTTTTCCTGATCCTCTGGAGGGAAACTTCTCTGTGCTCCCCAGGCCCTCTGTAATTACCTGAACAGGCTGTTCAATTCTTTCTGCACGACTGTCCTTAGCAGCCCGGGCCCTCTTCAGGGGCGAGGCCACTCGGAGCCAACCCTGCCCATCTCCTGACGAGAGGACCGCGTTTGGCCCGAGCGATTAGAGACTCCGCCCAACCGACAGGGAGATAACCGGGCCAGGGAAGGGTCCCAGCCTCGCTCCCGAACCCCTCCTTCGTTGCCCCCGGCCGCCTCTTACTCCAGGCTCCGGATCTTCCCCAGCCGGTCGGTCTTGGGTCGCCCCCGCTCCATCAGCAGCCGCGCCGAGAGGGGGCCCATGGCGAGGAGGCCCGGCCCGCGCTGGCCGTATCCGGGACACCAGCGTCCTGCAGAGCCAGCGACTCCCGACGTCCGCCGCTGGCGCCCGCGACTAGCGGAGCCCAGGAGGTGGCGCCCCGCTAGTCCCTCGCTGACGGTGACCGGAAGGAAGTGGCCCCGCGGACCTCGTGCCCCACGTGAGGACTACAAATCCCATTGGTCCCAGCGAGTCCGCGCCTGCGCGCTGGCCGCCAGGACACAGCGATGGCGGCTGCGGTGGTGGCGGCGCCCGAAGTCCTTCGGGAATGCGGCTGCAAGGGCATCCGGACCTGTCTAATCTGCGAGCGGCAACGCGGAGGTGACCCACCCTGGCAGCACTCCCCACAGGTAAGGGCTGGGTGAGGAGGCGCGCCCATAACTTTATTCTTCATATGAGGAAACTGAGGCCCAGAGTGACCATGAATACGGTCCTGGATCAAACCGTGTTTGGGGGCCCTCGCTGTGAGGACGTTGCGGGGGCGAGGAGACGCGGCCTTTGAGGAGTGGGCTTGAAGTGGAGAAAGGATTGGGACGTGGGTGCAATCGACCCCAGCTCATCTCTGGGACCTGGGGGGAGTCTTAACTGCAAACCTCTAGATGACAGCCCCCACCCCCACCCGCACCCCGCACCGTCTGGGCCTGGGAACCTCAGGGGCACGTGGGGAAGCGATATGGAAAGAGTAGAGGGTGCTGAAAACCAGGGCAAAAGTGCCCAGAGGCCTTGGACAGAAATGAGCAAGGAGGAAATTATTTCCAGTTGATTAACGAAAAACGACTCAGCCTTTGAACTGGGCCTGGAAGAATTTAATTGGTTGAAAGGGCTTGAGTATAGGCCTGGCTAGCCCACTGTGGTCAGGCCTGCCGTTAGAAGGTGGGTGATGCCTCAGGGGAGAGAGATGAGTCCCTGCGGCCTTACCACAGGGGCCCTGTGTGTGGCCACTGGGCAGGCTGGGACTTGTCCTGGGGGCATGGAGAGCTGTGGGAGGGTTTTAAAGGAAATTACATGTGGATTCGAGAACAATCCTGGGAGCTGGTGGGAAGGTATGAAAGCTGGGAAGCCGGTGAAGAAACTGTTGCAGTGTCCCTGGTAAAAGTGTTGAAGATCCTATGGAAAGCAGTATGAAGGTTTCCCAAAAAATTAAAAATAGAATTACCGTATGATCCAACAATCCTGGGGATATACCCCAAAAAATTGAAAGCAGGGTCTTGAAGAAATAGCTGTACACCCATGGTGGAAGCAACCCGAGTGTCCACTGATGAATAAATAGGTAAACAGAAGCAGTGCATACAATAGAATATTATTCAGCCTTAAAAAGGAAGGACATTTTGATATATGCTACAGTGTGGATGAACCTTGAAAATATTTTGCTGAGAAAGCCAGTCACAAAAGGACAAATGCCATTGGATCCCACTTATACTACCTAGAGTAGCCAACATCGTAGAGACAGGAAGTAGGACAGTGGTGGTGGGGGTGCAGGGTAGGGAAGAAGGGGGGCTGTTGTTTAAAGGGCCCACGGCTTGGGTTTTGCAGGGCGAGGACGTTCCAGAGGCTGGGTGCATGACAGAATGAATGTACTTAACACATTGAACTGTATACGGAAACAATTATTAAAGACAGTCAAATTTTAAGTTATATATATTTTAGGACAAACGCTTTTTGTAAAAAGCACCAAAGGTCTGTCTGAAGTGTGTTCGTGGCTGTGGGTGTGTAGACACAGGACACTCGGGGGGTAGTAGCAGCTTCCCAGTCGGATGGTTGAGGAATGAGCAAAATGTCCAGGATGCCTCCCACGTTTAACATGTCTCCTGTGAGGTGCCAGAGACAGAGGGCATGGTGGTTCCGGGCTGGGGTGGTAGCAATGCCTGTTTCTGGAACATGAAGCAGGAAGCAACAGAATTAATTGGTCAAGGAGGACCTCAGACTGCCATATAAATCTGACAGAGTTATGGCCAATCCAGTGGGAGCTCCAGCGCAAACACTGCCCATAGAGGAGTCCCAGACCAGGCAGAAATGACCTGGTCCATGCTGAGTCACTGGTTAGGAGCTGCCCGGGGCTCGGATGGCCTCCAGTCAAAACCTGAGGCAGATCCTGGTGGCACTGCAGCAGGAGACTGTCAGCTCAGCTCTCCTCTCAGTGACGGGCAAGTTCTGCTCTTTTCTGAAGGGAAATTCTGGCAGTGCCTCTGGCTGCCACAGGAGAGGGCAGGGCCCGGAGACGTCCCCCGCTGGACTGGAGACGGCCTTCCAGCATGTGCTGCTCACGCCCTGGACAGCCGCAGGGTCTCAGCTTTAGGGCTAGCCTGTTTCTCAGACTTCTGGTCTAAGTGGATGTTTTTACACCTGTCTCCTCTTCTAATTTTCACAAGGCAGAGGACAGAAGACACCCTACAGCGACACAGAAACTGGGCTAGCAGGCTGTTCATCCTCTGTGCAGCCTCTGGTTCGTTCCTTAACTTTGCTGAGCCTTGGCCACCTCAGCTATAAAATGGAGAACGAAAAATGGTTATGCAGTTGCTTTTCCCTTTAATGGGTGAGGAAAATGAGAGCCTTCCCCAGGAGGCAGCCCCAAGCAGGGGTGTGGCCTCTCTCTAGACTCTAGCTAGCTGCCTTCCAAAGTGGCATCAGGGGTGGATGAACCATTGGGCAGGGCCACTGCCCAGAGCGCCTACGGAGGGCAGGCTCCGGTGGCTCCAGGACCCCTGTCTGTCTTTTACAGAAAACACATCGTTTTGTGTACTACTCGGACACTGGCTGGGCTGTGGGGGCCGAGGAGTCTGACTTTGAAGGCTGGGCCTTCCCCTTCCCTGGCGTGACACTGATAGAGGACTTCGTGACCGAGGAGGAGGAAGTTGAGATGGTGCAGCTGATGGACCGGGAGCCTTGGAGGCTCTCACAGTCTGGACGGAGGAAGCAGGTAGGGTGCCCAGAGTTAAGGAGGAGAGGTGGGGCTGTCCGAGAGGGCAGTCACGTCGCTGGGCCCCTTTGCTCGCCTCCTGTTTAGTTCAGCGCCCTCCTCTGAATGCACACTAGGGTGTGCCCCGCCTGCTCAGCGTGCTCACCTTCCCAAGAGGACGCCAGTGAGCCAGGCCTCTCAGGCAGATGGCCCGCAGCTCTCTCTGCCCTCGCCCAGCTGGCCCAGTCCTGGTGACTGTCAGGGTTTCTTGAAGCCTGCCAGATGCCTTCCTGTCCAAGGTCGCTTCCGGTTGGTCTCACATATTTTCAGGCCTCCAAGTTCCATACCCCCTCTTTGTCCAGGATCACAGCTGGACAGAGTCCTGCTCCTCCCCGTCTAGGTTCCTCCTTTCATTCCTAGCTCCGGCAATCCTTGCCACCACCAGAACCGTCCATCCGGCCACCCTTCCACTGTCTCTCCCCTTCCCGGTGTCTTTCCTTAGCCGGTACCATAGCCAGTTACTGTAGGTGCTCCCTCGGCCTTTTGTCCTTCGCGCTCAGCCGCAGCCTGGTCGAGTCCAGCTGCCCCTCCCTCGCCCCCGCGTGCCGCCTGCTATCAGGTCTCCTCTGCTCTGGGCCCTTCCTGCTCCCACAGTTGTATCTACCCCCCCACCCCGGGTCACCACTTTGCTGCTGTCCTTCCTGACCTCTTTCCCCTCCTCACTTTCGGCTCATGACCTCGGCTGTCTGAGAAAACAGAGCCGTACCAGCACACCCGCCTGCCGTGAGTGGGTGCTCTGGCCTTCTCGCCCGAGCCCCGGGCTCTCTGAGCCCTCTGCAGCTGTGTGCCGGTCCCTTCTACTCAGAAGACCTTGGTAGCGTTGCTCCCCTCTCTCCCCAAGCTGAATTTTGCCTCGACTGGATCTTTCCACTAGCCTCCCAGTAAGCTCCATCTCTTCGTCTCTGCAGTGGAATTCCTCAAAGAGTTGTTAAGTCTCACTGTCTTCATTTCCTCTCCTCCCATTCCTGCGTAGCCCACTCAAAAACTAAACCCAGAGGCCAGTTCTCAGGCTCAGTCCTTGGGCCTCCCCCGATTCCTGCTTCAGACACCCCCCTGCTGACCTCCACACCGTCCCCGTTTGGGCTCCGTGCTCATACCTCCCACCCCGGCTGCTGTTCGTCCGACCCTGACCTGCGCAGGCCAGAAGCGTGCACCTGTCCGGGTTCTCTGTCTCTCGCTCTCGCTCCTGTCAGCTCTTCCTCTTTCAAAACCCATCAGAGTCTGAGCACACCCTCCCCGCCACCGCCACCGCCACTGCCACCGCCTGCATGCCAGCCAGCCCGGGGTCCCTCCCTGGGATTCCTTCAGGGGCTTCCTGGGGTAGCCCTCACCCCGCTTCAGTCAGTTTTCAGTGAGAGGAAAGTGACCCCACTGAAGCGTCATTAGATGCTGTCACTGTCTCACAGACCCTCCGGGGCTCCCACCCCAGCTCGAACGCAGCGTCCTCACGGCGCCCTGGCGGGCTGCGCGGGCCGTCAGCCCGGCCTTTCCCTCACGGCAGTACAGCGGCCTCCTCAGCGCTCCTCCGGGTCCAGCGCCTGGCCCTCTGCCCGCCGCACTCCCATCCCAGGCTTGCTGCCTGGCGGCGCCCTGCAGGAGGCGCTCACCCACGCACTGTGAGACAAGCCTGGAAGGAGAAAGACCCACCAGACGGAGCCACCCTTTATTAGAGGGGGGGCGCAAGAGGGTAGGAGTCGGCAGATAAATGCTCCCCTTTTTCATACCTCAGGCCAAAAATCTGAGGTGTATTCTAGAGGGCTCCTCCCTTTTTTGTTTTTAGATAGAAGCCACATACCATAAAATCCATCCATTTAAAATGTACAGTTCAGCCCTGGCTGGTGTGGCTCAGTGGATTGAGTGCTGGCCTGCGAACCAGGGGGTCGTAGGTTCGGTTCCCAGTCGGGGCACATGCCTGGGTTGCGGGCCAGGTCCCCAGTAGGGGGTGTGTGTGATGTTTCTCTCCATCTTTCTCCCTCCCTTCCTCTCTCTCTAAAAATAAATAAAAATTTAAAAAAATAAATAAATAAAATGTACAGTTCAGCCTCACTCTCAGCTGATGACTTTGCCAAGAGTGCCGGCCTGCGAACCAAAGGGTCACGGGTTCGATTCCCAATCAGGGCTTGTGCCTGGGTTGCAGGCCAGGTCCCCAGTGGGGGGCACATGAAAGGCAACCACACATTGCTGTTTCTCTCCCTCTCTTTCTCCCTCCCTTCCCTTCTGTCTAAAAATAAATAAAACTTGCCCGGCTGGTGTAGCTCAGTGGATTGAGCGCGGGCTGGGAACCAGAGGGTCCCAGTTCGATTCCTAGTCGGGGCACATGACTGGGTTGCGGGCCAGGTCCCCAGTGAGGGCCATGTGAGAGGCAGCTATACATTGCTCTTTCTCCCTCCCTTCTCCTCTCTCTGGAAAAAAAAAAAAAATCTTAAAAAAAAAAAAAATAAAACTTTTAAAAAAGTAAAATGTAGAATTCAGCGGATTGTTTGTAGTCACAATGTAGTACAGCCATTACCATTCTAGTTCTAGAACATTTTTCCTTTTTTTTTTTAAGATTTTATTTATTTACTTTAGAGAGGAGGAAGGGAAAGAGAAAGAGAGGGAGAGAAACATCTGTCTGAGAGAGAAACATGGATCTGCTGCCTCTCACACACGCCCTGACCGGGGACTGAACCCATAACCCAGGCAGGGGCCCCGCCTGGGAATCAAACCAGTGATCTTTAGCCTTGTGGGACCACCCCCAACCAACCGGGCCACACCCATCAGGGCTTGTTCTGGAGCATTTTCATCATCCCGAAGGAAACCCACGCTTACTAGCGGTCCCTCCCTGTTCCCCGTCCCTGGTGACCGCTGATCCACTCTGCGTCCCTGCGGATTCCGCTGTTCTGGACACTCACACCAGCGGGGTTGTACGGTGCATGCCCTGTGTGTCTGGGGTCTGTTACTTGGATGTCTCAGGGTTCACCATTCGGCAGCACGTATGGTGCTCTGCTGCTTTTCATGACCCACTCGCATTCCCCTGTACGGCTGTGCCGCCGTGGGTTTACCCCTCCATCTGCTGGTGAACACCCACTTGGGCTGCTTCCGCGTTTTGGCTGTTGTGAACAGCGCTGCTGGGAATGTGCATGTGCATGCTTCTGTGCGGACTTGCTTTGTTTCTCGTGGGTGTGTACTTGGGGGAGCTGCTGGGTCACGTGGTAGCCATTGTCCCTCCTGGGCCTGAGCCCCCATTGTGCCCAGTGCTGCCCACCTTGGCAGCCTGCCCGGGACCCACAGCCTGCACACGTGGGCCTTCTGTCTCTAGCTCTGCCTTCTGGGGTGCTGAGGCTGAGACGCCCCCAACGCTGTGTGCCCCTCCCCTGCTTTATTATTTTCCCGAGCGTTTACTGCCGTCTGTGGTTTGCCCTTTGTGTCTCTGTGCTGTCAGCCTCTTCCTGCCGGAACGCCACACCCACGGAGTCAGAAATTTCTGCTCTTGGTCACTGTGACTGAACCCTGTAGGCCTAGTGCGTGGTGACACCTCTGTAAACTCAGCTGCTTCCCCACTTCTCTTTGTCCTCCCCCTTCAGGACTATGGGCCCAAAGTCAACTTTCGGAAACAAAAGCTCAAGACCGCTGGCTTCCAAGGCCTCCCCAGCTTCAGCCGGGAGGTGGTGCAGAGGATGGGCCTCTACCCCATCCTGGAGGACTTCCTGCCCGTGGAGCAGTGTAACCTGGACTACTGCCCAGAGCGGGGCTCAGCCATCGACCCCCACCTGGATGACACCTGGCTGTGGGGGGAGCGGCTGGTGAGCCTGAACCTCCTGTCTCCCACCGTGCTGTCCATGTCCCGGGAGGCGTCCGGCAGCCTGCTGCTCTGCCTGGCCCCGTCCGACTTCCCGGAAGCCTTGGTGGAAAGTATCATAGCCCCCAGCAGGTCCGTCATGTGCCAGGAGGTGGAGGTGGCCGTGCCCCTGCCCCGCCGCTCCCTGCTTGTGCTCACCGGCGCCGCGCGGCACCAGTGGAAGCACGCCATCCACCGCAGACACATCGAGGCCCGCCGCGTGTGCGCCACCTTCAGGGAGCTGTCCGCCGAGTTCTGTGCTGGGGGGAGCCAGCAAGAGCTTGGGCAGGAGCTCCTGCAAATCTCTCTCTCCTTTCAGGGGAGGCCCTTGTGAGCCGCCCGCCCGGGGACAGGAGCTGGTGCCAGGCCGGGCCTGGGGTACGGCCCAGCGTTGACCTTTTGTCAGGACTGAAGCGGGGAGCCCAGCACAAGGGTCTCCTTCGCAGCTCATCAGGTGTTCAGGGAAGACTGCTGACCCCGGCGCACGGCAGCGCAGGCCCTGCCGGGAACTGGTTTTGATGGGCGCATGCCTCAGGTCAGCCCCTTTGAGCCACACTGTGGCCACTCATTTGGGTCAATTTGTCACAGTTTGACGGAAGTGGCATAATTTGAGTTTAAAAAATACTGGCATCACTTAAAACCATTTTCTCATTTATCCATCTCTCTCAGGAGGTTTCCCAGTACCCCACCGTGCAGCGCCTCCATTTGGGTAGCGTGTTGGATTGGAGAATAGAACTGGTGGAAGATTTGAAGTTATTACTGTTCCAAATTTCAGAGCAGTGACAGCTTCTGAGTCAGACTCTGCCTGGGTCATGCGTAATCCAGCCTTGGGGTGCAGGATGCAGTGAGGACAGGGAATTTGAGAGTCTGATGCACACATAGCCTGCCCCACAAAATGGTGTTAAAAAGTCAGGGTAGGGGGCGCCCTGGCTGGCATAGCTCAGTGGATTGAGTGCGGGCTGGGAACCAAGGGGTCCCTGTTCGATTCCCAGTCAGGGCACATGCCTGGGTTGCAGGCCAGGTCCCCAGTGAGGGCCATGTGAGAGGCAACCATACATTGCTGTTTCTGTCCCTCTCTGTCTTCCTCCCTTCCCTTCTCTCTAAAAATAAAAATAAAATCTATTACTTCTCGGCCTTTTGGCTAAGATCAAGTGTAAAAATAAAAATAAAATCTAAAAAAAAAAAAAGGGCGGGGGGGGCATTCTTTTCAGCTCCCAGGTGGTTCGCCGCCTGGTGCTGCATGCAGTGCTCACCTGTGTGGGCGGCTGCCCCTGTGCTCTGTGGTCAGGTGTGCAGGCTGTGGAGGTAGAGGGGGATGGCAGCGTTCCCTGGGCCTGCAGGGCCAGCCCTCTCCTGCTGCTTATATGACAAAGTACACTCTGCTCACCTTCCACATGCTGGGAGCCAAACTTGAGTGACCAGTGCTCCGTCACAGCCTGGAAAGTTCATGGTCAGCTCTGGTCTTAATAATCACTCTGGAACTTTCTAAGAGCTGGAAGGTTGGGGGAGCCACTGGCCACTGCACTGCCGGTGAAGTTGCATCCAGCTGCTGAGCCACTGGCTTGGGCGAGAGAACCCTGGGAAGACCCAGTGGAGGGGCTGCTGGGGCTTCTAGTGGATGTGTGAGCCCGGCTGCTGGGTGGGGGCTGGTGGGCTCTCGGATGCCTTAACTGCTGCTTTCTGAGTCAACTCGCTTGGAGTAGGAGGGTGGAGGACAGCTTCTTCCCAGGTCTTGTAACCTCCATGCAAGCCCTCATGGACCCCACTCTGGGTCCCTAGTACCGGGCATTCAGATACAAGTCTGGCTGGGATTCCAGCCAGTCTTGCTGCACCTGAGCAGCTAAGCAAACGTGCAGGCGTGGTGGTCTGCTCCACAGGGCCCAGTGGGGTGGGCCTTAGAGCAGCCCACCCCTGGGTGGGGCCTGCAAGATGCTCAGCCAATAAAGGTGGGAATGGGTGTTCCGGAAATGCTGCACCCCAAGACCTGTCTGGGAGAGGCCTGTTAAGGTTGGGGAGTCACTCAACAGAGAAGCCTGCTTCTCCTGGAATCTCCAGTGCTTGCCAGATGTTTGACATCTGGCCTTTCCTACAGTCCTGCAGAGCACACACCAGGAAATGCTCTATCACATAGTAAAGTTGGTGATCCTATGCCAGGTTGTCCTTGAAGCTGTTACATGAAGACCATCAGGCCCCAGGTGGCCAGTCTCACCTCAGCTGCCCACTAGGATGGGGCTGGGGAGTCGCCTCCAGAGCCACTCCTAGGCACCACTGCAGCTGCTGTCCTGTGCCAGCCCAGTAGCCACTGCCTGGGGTACCTCGTCTGCCTAACACCTGTATTTTAGGGAGCTGTTCCTGCTTTCCTTAAACACCAGACGTCTGTGGTGCAGACTGTTGGGTCTGTGCTGGTGCCTCGGGCCTCAGACTAGAAGGCAGGAGCCTGTGGGAACATCCTCTTCCCGAGCAGACTGGGGGGATCTGCTGCCGTTCCTCGGCCTGCCCTGCTTTGGAAAGATGTTGAGGAAATTTGAGGCCAGTTATTTGTTCACAGGGTTGGTGAGGCTGAGGTTGGTCCTAATGGGGCTGAGCCCAGTCCAGGGAGGACCCTCTGGGTTAATTCTGCCGACGCGTGCAGAAACTGCCTGTATTGTGTCCCCAGCACCTTGTGGGGGCAGCAGGGGCTGGAAAGGGTTCAGCATGTTCTGAATGGGCCTGGAGTGGAGTAGGCTCAGTCCCATCCCACCTCACTCTGCTGGGCCCTACCCCTCAACCTTCTAGAAGCATCTGAGTCAAAATGAGTCCTCTCAGCAGGTCAGCTGGATGGTAAGTGGGCCTGGCCACCGCAGGTTTGCTAGACACACTGGAGAATTGGTCCGCAGAGCCAGTTTGCTGCCCGGCGCTCTGTCCTGAGCCCAGGCCCTTGGTGCCTTAGGGTCTGGGGAGCCCTCCCTGTGGGCTGTAGAGGCAGTCAGGCCCCTGTATTGGCAGAACTGTTCTACGTAGTGGTGCCAGCTGGTTTGCATACCTCATTCCTAGGAGCATCCAGGTTGAAGTGCCAGAAAATTACTAATGGACATAAATGCTTTCCTAGAAGGGGACCTCTACTTCAGTGGGTAACTGTTACAACACAGGTCTGGGAGTTTCCTGAGTGCCATGGACGGCAGGAGGGATCTGCATTACCGCCGCCGAGCTGGACACCTGGCCCCCGCAGGGCCACAGGTTCTGGAGGTTGGAGGAAGCCCAGTGGGGCCAGAGCTTCAGTGGCTCCTCTCCTGGAGGACTCCGAGCTGCCCCTGTCCAGGTGGCCCTGTTGGCGCTCAGCTGTACTTGGGGCTGCCCCTTGCTGTGGTTCAGGAAAGGGAGAGCCCTGCTTGGGAAGAAAAGCTGCAGGAAGAGGGGCCCCCACTTGGCAGGTGCCTCGTAGCATGTCTGGGCCCCAGTGCCCTGTCAGACAAGTCCCTCACCTAGCTGGTGACCAAAATTAGGAGGAGGCAGGAGGGGCTTGAGGATCCAGGATGCAGCAGACACCAGGGAAGGGCCAAGGACAGAAGGAGTTCGTTTATTCAATCCAGAGCAACTTTTAAAAACCTATACACAGGACAGTGGTTCTGCACTGTCCGTGATCTACAGTGTCATGCACAACGACCCAACTAGCACAAGACAGGCAGGACTGCAGATGAGCCTCCCTCCACTCGGGCTTCTGCGGCTTCATCCTCCAGACCTCCTAGAAGACACAAAATACATTCTGCCCTCACCGTTTCTAAAATGGAAACACTTGACTTTTGAGGCTTCTGGTCAGGGACTGAATGGAGACTGCGCCACTGTGGAATGGGCCTCCAGTACTTGCAGGCAGTCGATGATGAGCACCGGGAAGGTCTGCTCTGAGGGGACTCGGGAAGGCCACACTGGTCCCGGGTGGCCCTCGGCACCTCACCGCAGAACTGCCGCCATTCTGGGACACTCCGCAGTCACATTAAACCCCCCGAATCCACATTTCTAGCCTGTAATTTGCCAGCCCCTTCCCTACATGGCCCTGCTGAGCTGTTCCTGCAGCTCCGACAGAAACTCTCTGGAAGGCGGGAGCTGGGAAAGCACTCTGGACAGGGAACAAGCAGTTACAAGAATACTGCTCTCCCGGTGCTTAAACATGGTGTGTGGCATCTTTCCTGTTCACGTGGCACCGTCACTCGGCACTGAGTAGCTGACCCTGTTGCGGCCACAAGCTCTGCCCACAGGTCAGGCACGACAGGCCCCCAATGGCACTGGGGGTGTGCTTCCCAGTCGGGACCATGGCACTTCCAGGAGCTGGCGTCCTTGGGGCAGGGCCGCAAGAGGGCCTGGGAAGGGGCAGCAGGAGCGAGCCCAGCACAGCCCCTCCCAGAAGGCTCAGGCCACAGTGAGGGCTCGCTGCCCACTCCCGGCTGTGGGGAAGGCCAGTTGTCACTGCCTGGGCCCAAAGTGGTTGTCTTGCCGTGATGCTGGCATTCTTTTGCAAAGCAAACACATTAAACCAGACAAGCCTTCTCAACAAGGCTGTGGGAAAGAGGAAACGTGCACTAGAGAGCAAGCAAGTCACAACAGACTCTGCAGAAGATGCAAGGGATGCAAACCCCTGGCTGGGCGGGACACCATGTCCAGGCTGCCTGGAGGTGTCACCACTGATGCTGGTGATCCTCAGCACAGCTCCCAGAGGATCCTCAGCATTCCTGAGTCACAGGTTAAGGTGTATGTTCTCACCAGTAGGTCACACTCCCAGAAACCTCGGCCAGGCCAGTCAGGATTTCTAGACACAGGCAACCCAGACCCCACAGGGATAGCAGGCTGTTGACAGAAATGCCACCAGAGCATGAGACTCAGTGACGGTTTGTGAAAACAAAGTCTCCTCCTCCTCCAGGTGGCTGCTGGCCGGTGTGCTAAACATGGTTTGTAAAAGCAGTTCAGGCAACCAGAGACACGGAAATTAAGAACAAACGGACAGTAACCAGAGGGGAGGTGGGAGGGGATAATGGGGGGAAGGGGAGAAGGGTTTTCAGGAACAACTATAAAAGATACATGGCGGGGCGGGGAGGCAGAAGATTGTACTTGAACAACAATAAAATTAAAATGGGGGAAAAAGATAAAAGCAGCTCAGGGCGCAGCATGCTCACCAGAAGCTGAGCTGCATCCTGCATGTGAACAGCCAAGGACACCCGTCAGGGTGGCCAGCTGCCCTTGGTGAAAACACCAGCCCGGCACTGAAGGCAGCGAGCATGTGAGCTGGGCCCCCGTGTGCTGCTGAGGGGCCTGGGGGCCCAGGAGGGAGCACTGTGTAGGGTCGTGCCTTCTCTGTAGCTGTTCCATGTTGTGAGACCTGCATGTGGCCAGGGCTGGCCCCTGGTGCCACCACCCACAGACAGGAAGTCCCCCAAGCTGCCCCTTCTGCTGCCCGGTGCCATGGGCAGCAGGGGGATTCAGCAGGCTCTGCCACCTGAGCAAGTGGCCCTGGCCTTCTGTGGCCACAGCCCAGAGGATCAGCTGACTCAGGCTCAGAGGGCATCCTGTGGCCAAGAGATGGAGGCCTCTGGACTGTAGCCCTTCCCAGCCCGGAGACCTTGCTCGGTCAATGGGCCAGGGCTCCAGGCCGGCCGGGAAGAATTTGAGCCCAGCGCACTTCGGAGCACCTTTCCGTTAAGAGCCTCCTCACGGGGGCTGCTCCCAGATGTGCCTCCCTGACCCTGCCAGGCCCCCACCCTTGGGAGTCTGCCCTAGGCCCCGACAAGTCTGCCACCTCCTGCAGCACCCAGCACACCAGCTGGGCTGACACATGCCCAGGCACTGGCCTTCCCTAAAAGCCAGGCCACCCAACGCCCCCCAAAGCAGGGCAGGGAAGCACCAGGCCCAGCGCAGTCCTGCGCCCATCCGGACACCACAGCCCCTATCCAACCACGGCAGGCTGGCACTGTCCCATGTGCCATCAGCTGCCATGCAGCCCCTCAGTCATGGGGCGACCCTTCTGTGCCTCCTGTCTCAGGATTCCCCAGGGCCAAGGACTCAGCCTTTCTTTGCCCTAAGCTCTTAGCAACAGAGTCTCTCATTTAAGGATTTCCGCTTCCTGAGGTAAATGATCCAGGCTTTACAGCGGGAAGACAGGAGTAAAACTTTGGTCTTGAACTATCTGGCAGTGTCTAGGCGGCCTCATGGCAGTCTACATTTTTGAAACTGCCTCACCCGCAGGCTGTTCCAGTCGGCCCGCAGCCCCCGGCCCCGCCCCCGGCCCCGGAGCGCCGCCCCCTCACACGGCCTGCAGGCTGCGCTCGTGCCCGTCCAGCTGCACCTTGAGCTTGTGCAGCTCCTCGATCTCCCGGTTGTGCCGCTCGGTTTTGTGGCGCACCAGCGAGCGGTAGAAGTGGAGGGTGAAGACAACGAAAATGAGGCCCACGGGCACCATGATGATGGTGGACACGAGGGCAGCCTGCCAGCCCGTGTGGCTGCCGGGGCCAGGGGCGGGGCCGGGCTGGTGGCGTGCGTCCACAGGCAGGAACTTGATCCAGCAGAGCATCACCACCTCAGCCAGGAAGAGCAGGATGCCGAGAACAGTGGAGAAGCCCCAGGCCAGCTCGATGTAGGGGTGCATGCGCTCATGCGGCGACTCGCTGATGGAGTTGAGGTTGTGGATGTTGCTCACGGCCTCCACGTTGGGCAGGATGCACGTGCTGATGAGTAGGGCAAAGAGGTGCACGGCCACCAGCACCGTGGTGCAGGCGCTGAAGGCGATCAGCAGGGGCCTCGGGTACTGGTACTGCGTCTCCAGCTGCACCTCCACCATGGCTACCTGCAAGGCAGAGAGGGGCCTACTGGGCTGGGTACCCAGTTCCAGGCCCTTGTGGAGCACAGGGCATCCTCCTTGCTGTTCAACTATTTTGGCCCTGGCTGGTGTGGCTCAGTGGACTGAGCGCTGGCCTGCTAACCAAAAAGTCACCGGTTTGATTCCCACTCAGGACACATGCCTGGGTAGCAGGCCAGGTCCCCAGTAGGGGGTGTGAGAGAGGCAACCAATTGATGCATCTTTCACACATCAATGTTTCTCTCCTTTTTCCCCTTCCCTTCTTTCGGAAATAAGTAAATAAAATCTTTTTTAAAAAATCAAAAGAATAATTGAACAATAAAGTAATAAAAAAAAACAAAAGAAAAAGAGAAATTCGGTTAAAAAAACAATTTTGAACCTTCCTTTTTTCTGATTAGCTAAAGAAGATCTCACTGAAAAAAAACTCTTGACGTACAGAAGAGACTAGAGAAGCGCGGGGTGGGGTTGCGCCCCAGGTGCCTCCCCGACACAGACTATGGGCCGTACCTGAGGTGATGAGCTGTGAGCCAGGGCAGAGGCCACCCTCCCCTGGGGATGTGTGGCTTCACTGTTGGCGTCACAGCCAGGCTACAGTGTGGCGTAGCTACAAAAAACTGTTGTTTAAAAAAATAAAACAAAGCTTACCTTTCAAAGGTAAAAAAAGTGAAAACGGAGGTTCCTGATGGCACCCAGGCTCAGAGCTGCACCCCCAGACAGTCTCAGAGCCCACGGGGTGCATCTCCCCACTGACACCGAAAGCCAGCGAGGGGCGCCTGCGTGTCTGAGGGCCAGGGACAGTGATGGCCACAAGGGCCGTGGTGAGGAGGCGCAGCTGTGGGCAGGAGGCCAGGCTGCGAAGAGTGAGCTGGACCACCAGCCACAGTCACAGGATGCCACTGGGCAATGTCTAAATGCACAAATCAAGAAATAGCAGTCTCCGGGCGTTATTTGAAAACATGGAGACCCAGAAAGCTGCAAGGAGCTGCCTCCTGGGCATGGGGAACTCGGCCCTGCTGGGGTTGCTGTCAGTCTTGTCCCAGTGCACTGGGCCCTTGGGCAGCGCGGGAGCACCGGGGGTACCGAGCGTGTGTTAGTGGGCTCATGCAGTTTGAACCCATGCTGTTCAGGGGTCACCTGTACTTAGTTTTTAAACTACGTGCATGTAATAACTGACAAAATAAAAATTACTTTAAAATGAAAGGGCAGGGAAGACCCACAGGGGGAAGCAGAAGCCCCAGCTGAGCCCGAGCAGTGAATGCCTATAGCCATTTAGGCAGTGCCTGCTCACCCCAGGCCTAAGGGGCTTTCAAACTATAGGCTGAGCAACTGCCCCTGCCCCTTCCAGGTCAGGCACCACCCATCCAGAATAGCTCCCTGGGAGGCCCGGCCCCTACCACCCCCTCCACCCCAGCGCTCAGCACCGCAGACCTCCCAGTGGAAGGTTTAGTCCAGGCCCAGAAAGGGCTCCGGGGCTCACCAAGGGCATTCTCCCAGGTAAAAACCAGACCAGGAAAGGGGCGGGAGGCAGAATGAAGCAGGAGGAAGCCTCCCCACCCCCCCACCCCCACCCCCACACTATGTTTGCCTCCTAGAGCTGAGCCATCCCTGTTTTTAAAAATTACCAAGAAAGATTTCACAACTTTTAGCAACTGCCACCTCTTACAGCGAGCACCCCACCTCTCTGAGGAGATGGAGTGCTCGGCGGCTACAAAGAAGAGACGGCAGCCCCTGTGGGCCGCACCTGGGCACGGACTCAGCAGTGATTACTGCTCCGCAGCCAATGACAGAAGTCGAGGGCTCTTTTCTTGGTGCCCCTGGGGCCTGGGTGGGCTCTTGTTGCTGCTACACAGGATATGGCCCACCAAGAGGATGTAGCAAACTATAGAGGGCGCCAAGACAAGAAACGAAGTTGATCAGAAGGCCTACAAAGAAGCAGTTTTGTTCTGCCTCAGGAGGAGAAGAGGCCAGAAGGCCGTTCTCCCTTGTGTTTGTATGAGGGTTTTAGGGCGGGTCTCCGATCACTGGTTCTGTGTCAGAAGAAGGCTAAACACAAGGAAATAAGCTGCAGGTTGGGGACAAGTCCTCACCGTTGGGCAAGGAACAGCTTCGCAATTCTAACGAGGGAACCCATAACATAAGAGGGGCCCAGCTCAGAGAAGACCCTCTTTCCTCCGTGTCCCTGCCCTTATCTGCCTGGGTTCCCACGGCCTCAATGCTGCTGACAGTGGGTACCGGTCGCTTCCTTCTCCCAAGCTGCTCCGCAGGCTCAGCAGCTGCCTGACTTACCGGTGTCTGCTAGACTAATCAGGCAGCACCGCTGCCTTCCCCACCCCGCCCTGGCTCCGTGCTGTTTCCCCTGCTCCCCAGTTTTCACTGTCGTGGTGGAGTCTCTGGTGTGCATGAGGCTGGGGCAGCCTCCCTAAGAGGGACCTTTTAGAAGAGAAGGCAAAGACACCGTGTGGCTTCTATACGGTATCCCCAGGCTGCTGACTGAAGCGCCCGCTGGTACACAGGTGGTACTCCGTCAGCACTGAAGCAATGACTTACTCCTGGGAAGTGTGACTGCCATTGCCGCGCCAAGGACGGAGGGCACCCCGGGGCCCGCGTCCGGGGCCCTCGTCTCTCCGTGGTCACTGTGCTCCTTCTAAGACCACTTTATACCCCTGAAGGCTGCCAGGACATCTTAAACTACTCCTCTGGAACTCACGCATTTGACAACCTTATTCAAGAGCTTGTTTTCAAATTTTGGATGAGTGGTTTTAAAGGCTTCAACTTGGATAAGCATTTTGTTGGCTGGAAAGCAGAGACATTGCCCTAGGTTTGGAAATCCCGATGTTGAAAGGCCAGGGTGTGAGAGACAGGTGCGATAGGAAGTGACTCCGAGGCCGAGCCCCGCTCAGCCGGGAAGCCCGCCCCGCGTGTGCCAGCGGACCTCCGCAGAGCTGGCGTTTCTCCAGAGTTAAAAAAATAATGAAGTGCAGGCCAGCGAAACGTAATGCCACACCGAAGTTCTTCTGCGGGGTAGAGAACAAGCTCTGATTTTAACAGTGATGTTTCAACTTCTCACACACATTCCTTAGAATTAAGCTTGAGGAAGTTTGTCTTTTCCATGTGACAGGAGCCACAGGAAGAAAGTCTCTACGAGCCGAAGCTGAACACCATGTGGTCGCACACTCTGTAACGATGCTTTAAAGACAACGCAAGGCCTAATCAAGCCTTTGTTTTAGCTAGACCTAAACCCAAATTTATTGCCTCTCAGTTTGGTGACCTCTGCCACACCGGGATGTCATTCTCCCAAGGGTGGCCCTACCAACGACCAAGCAGGCCCTTGTCAGAGTGGCCACGGCGGCTTGCTGACAGCTTTTTATTTTCTGCATGACCAGTTTGACAGCTGAGGCTCTGGACTACGAAAAACAACAACTGCTTTTGCACTTAAAAAACCCACTTCCGGCCCAAAAGGACCCCTGAGCATACCAGAGAGAGAAGTGGCCGCAGCCCCAGGAATTCTGACTCCTGACATCTTGCGCCCCGGGGGGACAATTCCCTAAAGGGACGTGGGTTGAGGGCCTTAAAGTCAACAGTGCCCGAGCAAGACTCTCGTCCTGGAGGATGACTCAGAAGGAAAGTCACAGCTGGGCGACTGGGAATGAGGCCAGAGGCTCTGCTCAGCCATCCCGGAGGCCACATCTGAGGGCACGTGCACCCCGGTGGGCTACACGGTGCAGACCCCAATCAGTGCTGCAGTTCCTGCTCCAGCCCTTGAGATTGCCAGACTCGGGTAGTGCCTGAGGTAGGCAGATGTGGGTGCTTTTCTCCAGGAAACCCTATACCCTGCAGCTATTTTAATTACCACCCTAACTTCCTTGCCAAACACTGTATGTAAATGGGAGAGCGGTGCTTCCTGTGGGCTCTGAGACTTGGGAACTCCCCCGTATCTCCCAGCAACCCCTCTGGTTGACAGAGAAGTCACCGTGGAGGAGATGGGACGTGGGGAAACTTCCTCACGGTCCATCCTGGCTGCCCATGGGGCCCAGAGGGAGTGCTTTGCTCCCTGAAGCATCACAGGACGCTGATCAGCCAGAGCCTGTTTTGCAGGCTAATGTTCCCACCAAGTATTTGCACTCACCATGGCAAAGCCCGAGAGGAGGGCGGAGGTGCGGCTGGAGGCTTTCAGTTTGGCCCTGCTCAGGTAGAGCTTCCTCCAGGAGAGGGCCTGCACGGAGTGGTGGTTGGAGGTGACCAGTTCCAGGTAGCTGCGGCGGACCCACTCCCGGTAATCCATGCCCTTGTGGCCCGGCTCAGAGCAGGCAGGAGTGGAGGTGTCCACAGGCACGCTGAGCTCAGCACTCATGATGGGGGCCAGGCTGGGGGCAGGGCAGGGACACACTCAGGCATCCCAAACAGTTCCCAGGCCTGGAAAATCCAGATCCAAGCCCAGTTAATCTTCTCTGGGGCCCACTGAATGCACCTTACACTAGAGCTGCGGGGGCCAGGGGTGTGTGTGTGGGGGGGGGCCTGGTCTCCACGCTGCCCCCACACGGGAACATGGGGACCAGTGATAGGACAGGAGGGTCAGGAGTGCATTTCCGAGAACCACCACAGCATCCAACACTGCTCCTCTGCAGAGTGGGGGTTCAGCCTCCCATCCGAGCTCTTGGGTGAATGGAATTCTAAGGTGGGCCAAGAGCACCTAAGACGATCCTCCAATTTGTACCTATCACCAGGGACTAGCGAGCTGTAGCATTTGGAAAGATCCCAGGACCTCAAGTTACCAAGTGACCCGACTCTGTGAGGCTGGGCACCCCACCTGACCTTGCTGACCTCACTCATCTTCAAATGAGGACGTCCCCGACCTACAGGGCTTTTACACAAGACAACAGACTCGGAACTGTCTTTCAGTGTGCGAGTGTCAACAGTGGGATATACCGTTCCGAGCAGCTGCTAGTCTCTCAAACCCAACTTAAATTTTAATCATCATGGTTCACCCTAAAGAATACTTGGTTATAAATCTAAAGTACAGCCACATCCAGGCTGAAATGGAAACATTTAGCAAAATGAAAACTTAGCCCTGGTGGTGTAGCTCAGTGGATTGAGCGCTGGCCTGCAGTTTGATTCCCAGTCAGTCACATGCCTGGGTTGTGGGCCAGGTCCCCAGATGGGGGTGTGCAAGAGGCATCAGACTGAAGTATCTCTCGGACAGTGCTGTTTCTCTCCCTCTTTCTCCCTCCCTTCCCCTCTCTCTAAAAGTAAATAAATAAAATCTTTTAAAAAAATTAAATCCGCCAACTGACATGAGACTGTTTTACGAAGAATGGAGACTGGAGACCCCTGAAGTTACCCCAGGGAGACATCTGGTGTGATAATAACACAGAATGAAGACCAGAAAGACTGATCTGTTCAGATTTGTGACTTTGAACCTGAACCTCCACTAAGACAGGGACTGGTGGTCCCATGTGGGCCGGGGCTGGCCTGTGTGGCTGCACATGGGGATCAGCTCTAATTAATCTGCAGGGCAAGTTTCAAGGGCACAGGCACCTCACAGCTCAGCTGGCATCAGACATTAACTTGTGCATTTAGGCCCGAAAAAAGGCCCCATGAAAGGCCTACTTAAAGCTCTTACAAACAGACCAAGGAGCATGGTTGGGGATGGATGGGTGGGGTCAGGGGTGTCTGCCAGGGCCAGTAGCTGAGGAAATGCCCCACGCCTGATCCATCTGTGCCAATCTCTCGAACAGTTCTATAGGAAGGTCCTGGAAGTCGGAAGGGCTCCGTTTCGTTTGCTTTCCTCTGTTCCCTGCCGGGCTGTGGAGGCACGGCTTCTACTGGGTGACAGGACCCCGGGGAACAGCCCTGTGCTCTCCTATTTCTGCTCGGGATGTCAACGACTAGGTAAGCCTTGGTCACCGTCCCTTTGCCCAAGTCTGCAGTCAGCAGCACTGCTTTCTTAATCCCTGGGAGGTCCCTTCCCTGGGGGAGAATTCAGAGTAATGTTGCTCACTAGCCAAGCCCTTGGTTAGCTCCAAATAATTCAGAATGGCATCATTTGGAAATGTACTTTTTCTTTCTTTTTTCTATATGTAACAGAAGTGGGCCTACAGGTACGATAAAGACAGTGTACTGCATGTGGAGGGCCAAAAGGCAAAACCTTTGCCCTCTCAGAGCACCTGTCTCTCCATCCCACATCCTGCATCAAAGAGATGCTTATTGGGCCCTAAAGTAAGACAGCACTTGGCATCTAGGCATCAAAGATGAAAAAGGTGAGGACTCTGTGAGTTCCTGTGTGCATCGTGGCATCGAGATAAGGGGGTGATTCTCATCCAATGAGCTCAATGCTTTAGTGAAGGGAGTGTGAGGGCCAAGGGGCGCTGGTTGCCTCAGCTTTGGGTAGGGAGAAGGTCGCTTTTAGGGAGCAAAGATAGGGACGAGGACACAGGTAGTGAAGGCAATACTGGCAAAGAGGGAACCTCCCTCAAAGACAAGACGCTCCCCACGGGGGAGGGTTCTGAGAGGCAGGGGACATGGAAGGAAGGCTGGCTGCACAGAGGGTCAAGGAAATGGGGGGTGGGGAGCACAGCATACAGGGACTTCTGGATTCCAGTGTAGCCCAGGCAGTGTGACTGCGCGGGGCTTTGTCTGGCAGTGTGTAGTGTGAGTCCCGGAAGGAGTTAATGAGGGGAGGGGAACGATCTGGGGTCAACCTAGTCTGTATGGCCAGTGAACTGGCAGGAAGGCCTGGTGGCCTCCAAAAGACAAAGGCATGCATGTGGTGAAGAAGAGGAAAGCCCTGGGGCCATCATTGAACAGGGGCTGGGCTCAAATTCCAAAGTGGAGATGGAGGGTTTTCAGGGCAGTGAGGTCTGCGGGTGACCTCCTGGGAGTGGCCAGGACAGTCCCAGAAGCCTGGTAAACATCCTCAGAATGGCAGGGATGGGAAGGAAGGAGAGCTGTCTGTCTGCTTGGAGCCTGAGTCCTGAAGATAGAAAAGCCACTTCCTGCCGAGGGAGCAGCCTAGATCTGATTCAAATTCACCCTATCCCTGCCAGTCCACTGTCCTCCCTAGTGCCAGGCGTCCCCTGCCTGAAGAGGGGCAGAGTCTGGTTCTTACACTCAACTCAGGATGCGGGTAGGGAGGGGCAAGATGGAGCCCGACATTTCAGTCAGGTGGCAGAGGCTCCAAAGGATGCTCTCCTGGCGGAATCTTGAAGGGTTTTCGTTTGTTTCTATATAAGGGAAGTCAGAGAAAGGAGGTCTGGTACACTAACAGGGACTCCCTCTGCATTAGATATCCTCCTTGGCAGGCCTGTGTTTGAAACACACAGGGGGTGGGTTTGCTTGTCTTAACTTCGTTTAAGCATCTGGGACGTGAGCAATGGCGAGTGTCCCGCAGAAACGTCTTTCATTCTCTCTTTGTCATACCCGTGGCGGGCGGGGACTCAGCAGCCCCCACAGGGGTCTCCCAGAGGCATCCATCTGCATCTCCATTCCTCCCCCAGGGAAGCCCCAGCGGCCGCAGGACCCGGACTCGGCCCGCGCCCCCAACCTCCCAGTCCTCCCAGTGCAGCACCCCGCCCGGGGATCTAGTGGGATTGGGGTCACCTGGCCGCCCCCCGTCCCACAGCCGTCCCATTCTGAACCTGCCCAAGAGAAAGCGCGTCCCCTCCCCAGTCGAGTCTCCTGGTGCAATTCGGATCCCGCCGTTGAGGCGGGCACCCGGCTGCCTCCTCCAGACCCCCAGCGACGCGCACTCACCGAGCTGCTCTGCCCATCCGGCCCTCTCGGCTCCAACGGCTCCAGCGCTGCGTGGTGTCCCCGCCAGGGCGCAGAGCTCGTATCCCTCTCCTCTTCCGCTGGTCCCGCGGAGTACCCCTCGGCCCCGCCTCCGCCAGCTGCCCCGGCCAGTGGGCAGGCCGCAGCTGCTGCCAAGGCAACGGCGCGCTACCGTCACGTGACCCGCCCGCGGGGGCGCTGCATGCCACGTGACCTGGTGGGCCCGGAGGGGCGGTGCTCGCGGCCCTCCTTGGGGGTGGGGGGGGCCCCTGCCTGGTGGCCCTGGTCCTTCCTAGGTGCAAACACCCTCAAAAGGTACGCATCCCCCCTTCCCCGGCGCCTCAGGTAGCCCGGGACAGGGACTGGCGCAGTGGCTGCCAGACGAGCCGGAAGCCCAGGCATCTCTCGTTCTCTCGCTCACTGGCCTGCGGCTTGGCCGTCCTCGGCCCAGTAACAGAACTATGAAGCTGCGCTGTCTCACCCTAGCTCTGGGAAGCAAGTCCAGGAAAGGGAAGGCCCTGCCCGATCCGAGGTGTGAGGGTCTAAGACCAGAACGGGGTTTTCAGGGTGAGTTCCAGAAGATGCCCAGGACCAATCGTTGGCCGGGTGGAGGGGTGGAGAGAGTCCAAAGTGTGCATTCTGCAAAGAGAGGGAGCAGGGATCCCATTATCTGACTACAGGGCGGGTGGGATGAGGTGGGGAACGTGGGGAAGCGGGTGGGAGGGCAGACTCCTTGGGAAGGGCCGAATTGAGGTGGACTGTGACACTGCGCAGATCGCTAGCCGGAGCTGTCAGGTGGTCGCCCAGAGCACACTCCCCTCCCCTAGGCCCTTGTAAATCCGCGGGCCCTAACCTGGGGACCGCACGCTCGGAGAGCTGGCGCCGGGGGTGAATGTGGCTTTTCGGTGCCCCTGCGCCTTCCATCCGCGCTGCAGGGAGCCTCGCCCGCAACGGTAAACTCCCCGGTGTTACAACTGAGATAGTCAAACAAGAACGTTCTTTTCAGGAAGTGCACACGCGTGATTCACTACGAGGCGAGACCAGACGGCCCCTCAGAGTCTCTCCTGCATGCCCTACATAGGATTTTTCCATCTGTCGCACTGCATTGCACCGTGACACATTTCTCCAGAAATGATGCCTTTCGATCCAGGAGGGGACTTACAAGGCAGACTAAGCCAGTCCCCCTCTGGTTACCGCCCTAAGAAAGGTTATAGGAGAACCTGGGGTCCGATTACTGCCCCGCCTCCGTGGCTACAGGAAAGGGGTTATTTGAATTTCAGAGGGCAAAATCCTCAGAAAGCAACCATACTGTGGCTTCCACACCTCAAAGCCCTTCATTAAATGACCTGGAAAACAAGAAGAAAAAAACTGGAAAGTACAGTAGCTGTGTCATAGACGAGAATTCTTTCAGCAATGAGATCATCTGCCTGATGAGTTCTCAGCCTTGAAGCCTGAGCGCACATTCTTCGCAAAGTCCTGCGCTAGTGGGCGCGCCTGCCCCAGGCACGTTACCCAGCATGCCCAGCAAGCCGGGGCAGAAGCAACACGTGTCATCGTTGCCAGTGCTTTTCGTGGCCAGTTTCCCACGGAAGAGAAAATGCTTTCCCCCACCCCCAGAGATCTAGGAAGGTGATGGTGCCATGTTGAGAGAGATGGAACAATCACAGTGCTAATGGTTGGCGGTGCCCAGGTAGTTGAGTGAGAGCTACATGAGGGGTTAGGAGGTTCAAACAAAGGCCCACCAGTACCGCGCCCCTCCCCCCCCAGCATATGTCTCGGCTACAGTTTGGGCTGTTATTTTCCTAGTTGGTTGACCTTGGCAAGTGGCTTCCTCCCCCAAGGCCTAAGCCACCCACATTTGAAAAAAGACCAGTTCTTTGAGGCATACCCCTGGGGTCAACCACCTGCTAGTCTTCCTCATGCACAGATGCCCTGACTTCGGTGAAGACTCTGGCCTAGGAGTCTTTCCTCTCTGCCCCGGATCTTGGCAGCCAGCATGGTCACGGCCACACCACTGGCGTGAACAATGTATCCAGTCCCCTGACACATCAGGTGTCCCCTCGGCCATTCACTCTTATGGCCTAGCCCTTGGCATTACCCTCTGTGAAATCTTACATTCAAATATCCCGCTTTCTGACCCTTTCTCACTGAGTTCTCAACCCACTGCCTCTCTTCCCGCACCCTACTGAGACTCCCTCTCAGCCTCCTTTCGTCGTCTGGCCTCCACCTTTCCCCACTTCAGGCCAGATTTCGTAAGAGAGCTGTCATCACCACTTCCTTCTTTTCTGTGGTCCGCTGCCATTGTGTTGCTACATCAGAAGATACTTCAGCCCTGGCCTTTCTTGTCATTTCTCCCTCTACCTGGAGACACTTTTTTTTGGTCTGGTGACCCCACCTCTTTTCTTCCCTCTGTGCAGGGTCCACTGCTGTCTGTCCCCTACACGTGGGTATTCTCAGGGTTGTCTGGGCCCCCCTCTGGGTATTCCTTCCTGATTGGTAGCACTCGCCCACTCCCCTTGTTTCAGGAGCCTGACGACTCCCAAATCATCACCTCCAGCCCTGATCTTTTCCCAGCCTGGCAAAGGGCGCCCCGGACTTCACCATGTCCACAGCTGAATTCCTCCTTACTCACCTCTTGGGTCACCTGTCTCAGGGGCTGTTTTGTCATCCATCCAGCTGGTGACACTACTATAGATCTGGTGTCATTCCTGACTCCTCCCCTTCCCATCAAGTGCTGTGAATTCTCCTGCCTGTATGTCTCTGGAATTTCCCCCATCTCTCCCTGTCCCCAGTGGCCTCGATACTAATTCAGGCCATCACCTCCACTCTGCAAGAGACTTCCACCTGTCCCCTTCCGATCTATTCTTCACACACAAAGTGAAAAATCCCCTTGTGTCTCCCCACTCCACCCTCTACTCCCACCCTTCAGTTTCCCTGGGGTCTTGG